>JAMRYI010001567.1:0-19564 GCA_029231635.1 Ditylenchus weischeri | reverse complement strand
ACTTTATATTCCTATTTGCTTCTCCATTACACTAATTTCAACAAATAAACAGGACAAATTTTATGGGTAGATAACAACAAAGGTAACAATAAACAAATAATCAAAGATACATTTTCATGCCATCAAGGATTTCCTCCAATACCTGTTCTCTGAACTCTACCATATCTTCCTGCGAAGTCAGGCAGCCTCGCTTCTGCAATACACTTAGCGTATCGACAAATGAAAAGACTCGCAATCGTAGACGTTCTGTTGCTCAGGAATCACCTAAACCAAACACGTTAAAGGGATTAATGAATTCAGGACAAACCTTTTCGTTGACGCATTTCCATTTCACAGATTTTAGAGATGGCTCGTTCAGTTCATTTGCTTTGGATCTCAAGAATTCTCTAAAACAGAGCGGTAATAAAGACAAATAAACAATTCTTACCCAATATTTTTAGCACATTACTCCGTCTCAACAAAAGTCAAAGTACTTTATTCTACCTTTTGGAATATCGACTACCTAAATAAATTTTTAGTTGTGAACATCTTACTGATTTTTTCTCACCACCAAAACCTGGTTTTCCCCGCTCACTGTCCTAAAGAGAATATTGTAAAAATAGATACATAAAGAATAGCTACCTGAATCGTAGAAAAAAAAAGCTTTCCATCTTTGGTGAACTTGAAACAATCTACGAATACGTTTCCGACACTGGCTTATCGACGCTTGATGCAATTGGCTGAGCACGCCATACCATCATTTGCAGCGATCTATCCGTCGGCAAAGCTATAAGTTCTGCCTGCTGTCATTCATTCTGTCTTCATTCACGATCAGTTGTTGTAAAGCTCTAAAGTTTGCTTTAAGCGGCCCATTCACATGACATCTGGCGCCTAAATATAATCATATAAACCAAATTCAAAACCATATCTAACCTGAATATATTTCGTGCATCCTCCAGGAATGACTGCCGTTTTAGATCTAGTTTGCGCAATAGTTCTTTTGTTGATTCACTCGTATGGCATCTGAAGGCATCCCACACCAGCATTCGCTTGCCATACAGAGATCGCCCGAATGCTCGCTGCAAGTAGTCGGCTGTTAATGAGTCATCCATCCAAGTTTTCCCGGCCCACGAAAGATTCAGCTTGTTCTTGAACTTTTCGACGATCTTGGCATCAGGGCGTTTCCTTGGTAATAGAACGAACGGCTTAAGTTTCCTATCATTTGAATCAGCAGTGAGCATAACCGTGACGTGCATTTTATCGTGCCCTGTAGTTAGAACCGAAACCTAAAAATGCTTGATAAAGAAAGTTAGAAATTAGATCTAAATAACTCACTTCTTTGGCTCCCAATTCATCGACGCATATCCACCTGCATGATCTAGCCATACGGCTGTTTCATCACACGCGTAAACGCTTTGGTAACTAAAACACAACTTTAGTGACAGTCTCGAGACATTGAATATTACCTGTTCTTCTTGCGTTGATCCGATACAAACATGACAAAGTTAACGAGCTTTTGAGCATATTCCTGAGGCAACTTTGCACACGGTTGTGGCGTTTCAAAAATTTATCCAACCATCCGATGCTAGCCTAAAATATTAGGTCGTCCAATAAGTTTTGAGAAAAAGCACGTGGATAATTTTCAAAGTGCATCAATTCGTACATTTGACAATGATGTCTCTACGTGTCATATACCATTTTGTAGCCCGTTCTCTGTTCTTTTAAATGTGATATTGAACAATTCTTTGTTATTAAAAAATAAGATCAAAAATAGGAGAACGAAAAATGTGCATGAATTTACCAAACTTGAGAAATTATTTGTTTTTATTTTGGTCCAATTTTTTATAACAAAGAGCCGGTTAATACGACATTCAAAAGAGGAGAGAACGGGCTACAAAATGGTATATGACACGTAGAGACATCATTGTCAAATGTGCCAAATGATGCACTTTAAAAATAAAGCGAATCCATGTACTTTTTCTCAAAACTTATTGGACAACCTAATACATCGTAATAAAAAAACACAGCAGGACATTCACAAAAACCTTTACTTGTCCATCATCTAATTCAGCCTTGAACATTCTCTCGCCTTGCTGCTGAATTATCCGTCGAAAAATGCGATGCTTTTGAAGTCGATGCTGCCGAACCCCCTGAGCCAGCTGATTGTCCAAATCTGTGAATGTAATCTTTCTTCCACCGCCGGCGAGACGCTTCTTGCCTTTTCCAATCGGAGACGATTCACTATAACCAATAAAATAAACACTGTGTATGATATAATAAGTAAATACCTTTGCAACTTGAGCTGTTGTTTAACTTTGCGCCACTCGATGACCAAACTGCGGCTTATTCCAAATTTCTTTGCAGCATTATTGTTGGAAATGGTTTCTGCATACTTGACCCCCTTAAGCTTGAATTCATTTGTATAGGACTTTAGCTTTCTCGGCCTGCTTGCTTCCATTTCACCCTCAAAGTTTGATAGATCTACTAGTTTATTTTTGTTCATTTCAGCAGCTAAACAATAAAATTTTATGATAAATCAATACGGTGAAGGTAAAATCAACACTTGTGGTGTCGGGTTATTAGAGACTGTCGGGTTATTTTCGAATCAGCCTCTAGGGTGTCGGGTCATTAGAGACTGTCGCGCTATTGGAGACTGTCAACCTATTAGAAGAAATACGGTAGCCGAAAAATTATTATGCTTCATTTAACGTCAGTTATGAGTTGTTTTCATGCTGTTATCCAGACTTGTAGGAAAGCTTGGTGCTCATGGAATGAAGTTTGGATGTAGCGCAGTCTATTTCATGTTATTCGTGGACAGGATGGCGCAAAAAAATTCTAAAAAATTGACATACGATTTTTGGGTGGCAAGTTCTCGGAAACATCCACCGTAACGGCCGGCTTGATTAAGAGCACAAGTACAGAGCTCTTAGCTTAACTACTGTCGATGGGCAAGGGGTCACCTACGCAAGTTTTTTTAAAGTGCCCGCGTTTTTTTGAGCCATCCTGTATAGCCTTTTGAATGCCGCTCGTTATTATTAGATTATTAGTTGTTATTATTAGAGTTGGTGTATAAGTGTATTACAACTGACAAGGGAGGGATGCTGACTGTGACCTAGGGGATCTTTGATGAAATTTTTTCGCGTATTCTTGTAGAGCGTGCCCAAGTCCCTGACAAATCTGACTCCCCAGCTATGAAAGTCCACGAAAAATAGTACAAGGGTCACTCAAAGTTCTAAAAACCCCTCGATACTCATATCATGGTCTTTTAAAACTGACCTATGGACCATGGGTTATTCCTAAAAATTTTGTTGACTGTTTAAGGTAGGGAGCCAAATTCGCATGGGATTTAGGCACGCTCTACAAGAATACGTGCTTAAAAAACAAAATCCCGAGGTCACAGTCAGGGTCCCTCCCTTGTAATTGATTGGGCAGGCTTAAACAAAACCTCGAAAATTGGGCCCTTTTGAGCCTTACTCAAGCACTTTTTAAGGTTATCCATTTCTTATTCAGTGCTTTTAAAATGAGTGAAAAGGATATAGCGCGAATTCTTGAAGCCGTTCACTGTGACAGAAAAGTTCGCTCGGAGCATTTGCCTATTGTGAACAAAGGTATTGTCGATGGCCAGCTTCCACACTTCAAACAAAGGGATATCAAAGCAATCCTTGCAGGAGGTCCTTCGTAAGCTGATTTCTTTAAATCTCTGTAAAAATTTTAAAATTACACCTTATTATAGTGGCCAGCTTTCTGCAAAAGTTTCATATGTAATAGGTAGTGGCTCAATTGCAAAACAACTATTATTTTAATCTTTGATTTTAGGGTTGTTGAATGGTGTTGAGAAGTGTTCGGAATTGATTGCTCGTTTACTTTTTATGGCTTCAGATCAGAAAGAAGTTTGTTGTTTGGAAACAAAAATTATGAGATGATTGCAAAGTATTAAAATTTAGCTGGGAAATGTTGTTTCGTTTGCTTTAACTCTGTCACCAATCTTTCCGAATGTCGTTACGTTGGGTGTGGGCTATCTGGTATCAAATATTCGGCAATTAACTATCGAGTTTCAAAAAGAAGAAGAGGCCAATGATTTTGCTAACAATCGGTTTTCTGAAACATCTGGTTATCTGCCTTCCGGTACTCGGTGGCTGAAAAACTTGCTCACTCTAATTTCATGGAAAAAGCATGCACCAGAAGATAGTTTGTTAAACTGTTTGGGGTATTCTTGGAATGTAATGAGTGTTCCTTTTGATTATTTTTTCTTTCAGACTGAACTTAGCTGATATAAGAGGAGACCTCCAAGTGGGTCTTTTTAATTGGGCACTATCGTATTTGGACCTCCTTGATAAAGGAAATGGCTGGGATAAAACATCAAGCGAAGTATTCATCTGCTTTTTGGACTTGCTGAAGGTGTAGAATAATTAAGTATATTTCTGTCTTATGTTTCGTGTTCAGATGGTCTGTCCTAAGGTGCAGCTTCCAATCCGAGCTTGTAACAGGTTGATAGTGCTCTTCAGTGCTCTAGTTGTCTTATTGCTAAAATTGATCAAGAAGGGTGCTTTTTATTACTTTTATAGTCGACTATAACAACTCAGTGTTTTTAGAAAATTTCGGCTCTTCATTTGACGGTGTTGATATGGTATGCCATTGCTATGCTATCGCTGGTCTCTTCTTTACTTCTCAGCAAAGTGTCGACAGATCTGTATTAATAACGTCTCTTCTCAATGACATGTTTGAAGTGGGATGTGTTTCAAAGTTAAGCTATTGACATTCTTTATTTCCAGAATTCGGCAGCCATTATTGGTACAAAGAAAAATTTAAGCTCCATTGTAAGTGAAATCAGCTTCGACAAGTTTCCGCCGAGTTTTCTCTTGGGGCAAGATTTGGATGAATTTTCTTTTTTGAAAGACCTCAGGTCCACTTCATCAAACTCAAGAACTGCTCATGGTTTCGCCCACACGGGTCAACTGAGAAAGCGGGTGAAGGAAAGTGGTAAAGATTCCGAGGAAGAAGAAAAAATGCTGAGGATATTTCTGTTTGTAAATATGATTGAAATAATTTGCATGAAATCTAGCAATCAAGAACTTTCGCTCAAGCAATGCAAACATTTGGTAATAATTCTGGTCAAGAATACTTGGTTAAATTTAAATTTTTGGCTGAGTTTCAGGGATTAAAGCTTATTGAAGAATATTGCTTAGATGGCTTGACTTCAGGATTTGGTTGGAACAATTGGGAGTGGGAACGCGAGCAATTGAGCAGGTAGGCTTCACTACGTCTTATCCGTTTTCGCTTAGTTATTTCTGCTTATTTCAGTTACATAGAAGTAAGCCTTCCTGAAATATATTATGCGTCCACAGAATTTTTTAAGATCTCGAAGAAGTTGGAAGAGACACCTTTCATTAACAACTTCCTTTTGCAATTGGGTAGCACAAAAGGAGGTATATGGTTTGCCTTACCTTTGCTTCGATCTAGATTTGTCTACTTGCTTTCTGAGTTGGAAAAAGCAATTCTCAAAGATGCAAAAGTCTCGGAAAAAAACCTAGATGTGATATCTTCCGTTTTCAGTGTTTTCGTGGCAGTAAGATAACTTTTTCAAGTCTGTTTTATTTCCGACAGCCAAACTTTAGGCCAACTTTATCCCTGTTACACTCATTGCTTTATTTGATGTAATATGCGTGTCGACCAATCACCAAGTTTATGTGGTCTTAATGTCTCTTTGGAAGCTTATTCAGGTGCAATTTTGTTGATTCTTTTCATATATTTTGTTTAAACCTTTCCCTCAGTCTAAATGGCCGGCGAATGAAGATGTGCCGCCTATCGAACCTCCATTGTCAGATGCTCTATTGCTGAAAGAGGTTAATGATTATATTGAATGCAGAGATTAACGCCATTTATTTTTAGGAAAAAGGTGTTCAGTTTGTGGAAATGGTATTGCTTGTCGGTCAAAGCCACATTTCTGAAGCTAAGGTCTCTTTCGCAAAGTTGGTTAACATTTGCTATGAATCAGAAAACCAGTGACTTGAAGTGTTAAGAGTTCGTGAAAGTTTTGTCAACGCCATATATTCTGATGATTGATTTTTTTTTCGACGTATTTGGATACGTGTTTAGTTATTGCCGTCAATAAAAAAGATTTGCCGCATGACTGGAAATTAATACTTTGTCTGCTGAATTCTTCCTGTTTGTTTGTTTTCTTTGAGAAGACCGTTCTTCCTTGCAAGCCTTTACGATAAAACGATTAGGTCCTCGCTGCTGCTATGCTTGCCTTTTCAAATTATCTGAAACCGCGCAGAATGAATTCTATGTGTTTTCTCTCTTGGATGACTGCTGGTCGTTGTCAAACTTATTGCAACTCGGTAGAAAAGGAGCTTCGTAAACGTTTTTACAACCAAAGAGATCAGGTATTTATTTCTAAAATTTTTAATAAGTTGTAATTTGTTCTAGTTCGGGACATTAGGTGCATCCACTCCGCAGGTTCTCACTTTTGCATTTTTAAAGGGGACATCTTCGGTTACCTTTTTACATTGGTTTCTACCTTTATTTGCTGCCCCTTCAGGTCAACATAAGGGGTCTATTATTTCCGTGGATATCATGGTTCGCAAAACAGCAAAATTGCCACGGTGGACATAACGCCCCAATTAGGGGGCAAATGCCCCCCTTTTGGAAAATTTGCTCCCTTTTTTAGGAAACAGGGGCATAACACAATATATCCTTGAATTTTTGTTGTAACGATGCATGATTTTTTTTACTGTATGTCAATCTTTGCGCCCTATTTTTCTGCATTTTCTTGCCTCAAAATGTTATTCTGTATGATTTTCGCATACTGCGCTATTTAACGCTAGGACTTTTAAGCATGGCCAAACGCGTTGGTTCCAACATACAAGACTTCTTCAAGCGAACAAGGGTCGATGATTGGAGATGTTGAATTATTCGATCGTTTCTAAAATTCTAAAAAAAATTAATTGCTCAACGTGTTATTATTGTGAAATCTATGTCATCGGACAGTTTCAAGACTTAATTAGTAAAAAATTATAAAATGCCCTCTTTTCGGAACTTTTTAATTGTAAATGCCCCCTTTTCATGATCGAATGCCCCTTTACTCAAAAAACGATATGGCCACCCTGATTGCAGCGAAAATGCAGCATAAATTTTGCGGCATTTTAGTAAAAGAAATTTATTCGTTCCCTATATATTCCGCGATATCCTCCATTTAACGACATTTTCAAAAGGAATTGGTTGGTCTTAGTCAAATTTGATAGAAACTGACCCTCTATGCAGCGTCCCTCGATTTAACAATAAATTCGATTTAACGACACTTTTTCCGGTCCCTGTTAGGAAAAAGACTCTCGATTTAACGGCTTACAACTAATTTTCCTCGTCTCAACTCAAAAAAGCTTATATTTTAAGTTTTGTCATCATCATGCATTGCTTTCAGTATGATATGATTTCCACTGGAACTTAAAAAGAAACAAAATTTTGAACTCCAACATCTAGAAACTGACAGAAATGTGACAAATTTAAACATATGTTGAATCAAGAATGCTGAAAAACTTTGAAGCCGAAAAATTTTGACAACTTTTTTGATATTGGTTGACATCTTCTAACATGCTTGATAATTTAACTGTTTTCAAAAATCCTTAATGAGTTGTTCAATATGACTGATAATTCTCTGGCCTTGGAAAAAAGAGCTCGATATACACTGATAATGTCATTGGTTATGCGACACTGACTATAGCGACTATTCCAGTGTAAGAACATTTTACTATAACAATACCCTAGAGATAATCAAAAAAGTGCCGTCATATTGAGTGTTGACTGCACTCACTGATTTGGTCATGTGTTTGAATAAATTCTTAATTTGCTGGTGAATGACTGGAATATTTATGAAAAAACTCGATTTAACGACAATTAACGTTATTTTTGCCGGTCCCATGAGTGTCGTTAAATCGAGGTTTGACTATATCTGAAGTCAGAAAATATATGAACGACGCGTATGACAGCAACATCTCGGCTACATGCAGCCCGTCAAAGTCACTCTTGAAGGGCTAGGGACTTTCATGTGCGCATCGCCTAGCTCGCAGGTTCAGATCCCCCTGGGTCAAACCCTACTTTTTACCCCATTTTTCATATTTTATTTTTTAGTTTGGTGTGGAAATGATTCTCATGGCTATCCAACAAGAACATCAGCGCAGGGTTTAACAACCACAGTATGTCCCAAAAAATCAGGCAGTTAATAAATTTGCGTGAGTAGCTTTTTGCCCCATCGATTTCCTCAGGAAAATCGATTACAGTATATAAGCTACCTGTGAGCTCTTTTCGATATGAAACACAAAAAATGTGCATGGAAAACAATGCTAATAAGTTGCAGATAAAAAACTCTGACAATAAAAAAATCCAAAATTGCCCAAGTTTCGTAGTGCGCGGAACAGATAAACTTATCAGATAAAGTACCAATCCATTTTATCTGATAGATAAAATTCATCTGCTAGATAGAATTATATCGTTCAGGTAAAATTTCATTTATATATATATATATATATATTAAGCGGGAAAATAAAAAATATGTTTCATTATGTAAAATGTTGGAACAATTGGAATAAAAATGTTTGATAAGATTCCAAAATTGAATTCGGGCATCCACTCCGCAGGTTTAAATTTTATCTGACCGATAAAATTTCATCTAGCAGATGAATTTTATCTATTATTATCTATCTTATCTAAAAATGCAGCAAAATTTTGCTGAAATGCCGCATAAATGACGCTGAATTTTTGCTGTTTTCGAAAATTTGAAATTCAAATTTGCTGCATTTCAGCAAATTTGCTATTTTTGGCGAACCATGGTGGATATGCCTTAAACCTTATCTCAAAACTTAAAGGTCCTCACGACTTTTCGAAGGTAGCGAAAATGGTGAAAACCATCGTAGAAATCAATCTTAAAAGGTAGCTGTAATGTCTTCCCCTATAAAACTTCATATAATATTTAGGCTGAACAGCTATCTAAAGGTTTAAATGATATTTGGAAATATGACGGCGAAAATCTGCAGGAGGAAGAAAAAAAGCGTGCTTATGGACAACGGGGATGGAATCTGAATAAGTTCGACGTCGCCACGAAGATATCTCTGCCATTCTTTTCCAATGAGAGAAAATCAGAGCGCGCAAAAAAGCATCATAGTAAATCGTCTATGAGAACTTCAAAAGAACAGATTGTGAAAGGGAAAAAATGAGCTAGTAAATTTGTGTAAATCTTCTGAAAAAACCTGTTCACCGTTTTTACACACATCATTGTTAATTTTGGGAATGTCTAAATTCAAAATGTTATTCTACTTTCCCCCCTAACTCGATCATGATTACTTTATTTTGCATTCCCGCTATAGCGTAAATGATAGTTGTCTCATTGATTGCTTTGTTAGACAGCCTTGTTTGTACCATGTCTTTATTCCACGCATTCTCTGAGGATATCAAAACATGGAATCAGCTAGTCTTTCTGGAAGCGAAGAAGGGATAGTATTGATGATGACATTTGTTAAGGCATCCAAAATTTTTTTCTTTCGTTTGAAGCCGCTTCAGGAATTCAAAAAAAAAGTACTAATCAAGAGGTTCGATGCCGAGGCCGTGGATTCACTATCGGAGGAGTGTTTTACGTCACTGTAGAGCACGCCTACAATGACAAGCGCAATGGTGGATTAGGGTTTGAGGTTGGCACAAAGTTTGACGTTTGGTTGGAATCAGCATTAAAAGATATTTGAAGGTTCAAAAAAAGACTCAGAAAAGGAGATTGTATAACTCCCTACAGCATAGACAGATACATTGGTAAAGAAGGTCTATGGTGTTTCTCGTCAAGTGCGAGCTCAACTACGAGACAATGACAGTATGGACCGTCAGGTCAGGAAAAAGAAGCTGAAGCAAGTCCTACGCAGCATCGATGCTACAGAGATTCTGGTTCCCGAACCAGAAAAGGAGACGTTAGATGGAAATAGTTTTCTGAAGTGAGATTAACGCAAGGACGATCCTAATATGTCTAGTGCGTCTATAGTAGTAGTATGAACCTCTTGCACTCATTTAGCGAATTCAACCATTCTGATCTGGTTATCTGAGAAACAGCAAAAGTCGCTGGAGGAAGCTGAACTTCTAGCCTCTGATACACAAAAAATCAAAAGTGGAATAGCGAAGGTGGAATGCCCTTTTTTTGTAAGCCTGCCAGCAACTACAAACTTCGCTTTACAATGGCTGGTGGGTTTTTTTTTCTGTGAAGATAAATAAAGTTTGCATGTATGGCTTTTTAGATTTTGAAGGTCAACCACATGAAGCACTTCAAGAGATTGTTCCTCATCTTGTTCTACTCCGGTGTTTCTTTAACTTTAACTTTCTTTAACTGTAACCTTAATTTTCAGGGAATTTTCAAAAGTATATTGTAATTCTGATACTGATGTTGTTAGTTTAACTTTTGATTTTGCACAGGTTTTGTGGCCCTATACGACATAGGACGCTTTTTTCGCCTTGGTATCCCCTGTGTTTTTTTGCAATTTCAGTTTTGACTAGTCATCTTATTTCCTCCTTTTTTATTGCGTCTTTTATACAATAAATTTTTTGAAGAAATTATGGTTCGAAAATTATTTGTGGAAACGACCAAACGCGTGATTTTTCTGCTCTTCGATTGAAGCATTTGTTCCAATTCAATCTTGACGAGACAGTTGCGGAATCAATTTTTCGTCAAAATTGTCGGGCTAAGAACTGGTACTATTTGGAAAAGCTGATTGAACAAATTACGAAAATTTATGCCTGAATCATTGTTGTCGTTACTATTGTTGAAAATAAAGTAATTTTGAAAAAAAAATACGAAAAAAGCAATGGGGGACTAAGGCAAAAATTGTCGTATAGGGCCGGTTTTTTTTGTAGACAGTAACAACGGGTTGCTGACAAAATACCGTAGTGTACTAACTCATTACAAAAACTGCATCATTACTCCAACTTGTTACAGTACTAACCAGAGGTTCCCTGATAACGATTTTCGGGACTTGATATGATATGACAGTGATAGGGAAACATTAATTCCCCGTCTGATATGATAATGATATGATAAGGCCGACAAAATTCTCAACTGATGTGATAGTGATATGATAGGATTCCTGTGTTTTCCGTCAGATATGATATGATAGTGATAGACCTCGAGAATTTTTCGTGTGATATGATAGTGATTTGATATGATGACGTCTGATATCACACGTTTTTTTTGTTATCAGATGAATTTGATATGATACTCTGTTTAATAGGTAGTGTGACGTTTCGCAAAAATTTTCATATGAAAATTTTTCTTATTATTTGTCGCCAACTTGAATATTTTGGTGCAATTTTAGACAAAGATAGTATTGGTATGGTATCATACACCGAACGGAATGTTCACTTGTGCGATTTTTTTAGCATGTTCTAAATTCCAGTTAGACTAACTGAAGATGAAGATTTGATAGTGGTAACATGCCGTTTTCTCGAGTATTTTTTGAGTTTTGACAATAATTGATTTTGGCGAAATCAAAAATACTCGAGAAAACGGCATTTTACCACTATCAAACCATCTTCAGCATGCCCGAGTTAGTCTAGAAAACAGGTTTTGGAACATGAAAACGTAAAAAAATCGCACCAAGTGGACGACCACTTCGTTCGGTTGGTATGATACCACTATCTTTGTCTAAAATTGCACCAAAATATTCAAGTTGGCGCCAAATGTATGATGAAAATTTTTGCGAAACGCCCCTGCACCGTTTAATACTGTTTTTGATTAACTAATTTTAGTAAAGGGCCACCGGGCCGCCAAAAGTACGGCTCATTTTTTAATTTGATATGATAGTGATAAGGGCTTTGAATTCCCCGCCTGATATGATAATGATATGATAACATCTTTGGATTTTTTGCATGATATGATAGCGCTGATATGCTACTGATCTGATAATCCTATCATATCACGTGATAGCGGAAATGTTCTGATATCAGGGAACCTCTGGTACTAACTCGTTACACAGTACAAATCAACTTTTTTAAAAGTGTTTCCAGACACTATTGTCGTATAGGGCCGACTCAAAATCAACTCAGAAGCTCAAAAAGCATTTGATTGTTAGATATTTGATCAATATCTAACAAAAAATCAATTTTTTGGCACCTTAGTAACTAGTTAGTATTGCCGAGTAACGAGTTGGTACTGTGTAACGAGTAGCACTGCAACAAGTCGGAGTAACGAGTCAGTTTTTGTAACCAGTTGGTACACAATCATAAAACATGGCTCAAAAACGACGTTTCAGAATACATACTGGAGTAAAAGCTCGATTTAAGGACGCTCGAATTAGATAGAATTAGAATTAGATTTTTAAGGTCAACCAGATGAAGCAGTTCAAGAGATTGTTCTTCATCTTATTTTACTCCGGTGTTTTTTTCACCTCAGGCAGACCACTCAGCGTTGGGCCAAAGGACAAGGTTTGTCGACATTTTCAAAAGACGCCGCAGTATCCCGTTCGAATTAAACTGAATTAATGGTTTTTTGTGGGGTTTCGGAGACAAGTTGTTTTGGATTTAATTTTGTTATATTTGCTTGTTGTCTTGCAAGCCCTTGACTAGATCTGTTTCATTTTTCAGGCTGATCATTTTCTTATATTGCATTCTTAATTTTCTTTAGAAAGTCGGCTAGCAATAAGCCGCACCAGGTACCCTTTAAATTTTGATACAAGGGAAATAGTTGGTTTTACCTCTTCTCCTATATAAATCGTCCTCGTCGACTTGTGAAAGATGCTTTCCTTGATATACCTTGAATGAAGTTTTCAGCCTGGATATATAGAATATTTCAAGCAGAATATATCAAAAGAATTACCATAAAATGTCCTTGATCTAAACGAAGCAAAAATGTTCGAGTTTTGTCTAGTGCACATTGCTATGCATGTTCATCAATCAGATTTCTTTTTGTTATGATCTGAAAGAAAAATTTTATTTTCAATTATACATGTGTAACATATTAAACAGACATCAGACGTGGGCGTCGCAAAAAGCCATGGATTTCGAGTTGCGGAGAGCGTGACGATGTTGAAAACTTAACAAAAAACCTATGAAACAGAAAAAATTTATACAAGATAATTACCATTCTTGTTTCCACAACAAAAAACCTATGAAACAGAAAAAAAATACAAGATAATTACCATTCTTGTTTCTTACAATTCTTGTTTCCACAATATCTCCCCAAGCCTAAGTTCTACCATCAGGATATTTCTTTCGCTGAATGAAGCTGTCGATTTCACGAAATACTTGTGTCCAAGCTTCGCTTCTGTGTTCAGCCAAGTATTCCATCAGTATGACCCTTAAACGATAGAAACGGCGAAAAAGTGTGGAAAGGACATTTTTGAAAAAATTCGTTTGCCTTGGTCTTCCTGTGGTTTTTGGTCATTTTTGCCTTGGTCACCCTATGATTTTAATCTTTTTGTATTTTACCCCGTATTGGTCACTGGGGCTAGGCAAAAACCTTATTATGCATTTTTGATCAACAGTCTTGCTCGGAATCATTTCTAAGGTAGTGTTTTCGCGCATCTCTAACTCCATCAAGCCCCCTGCGCCCCCTTGGGCTTGGTGGCTTGGGGTTGAGATGCGCACACCCACATACCTTAGACACAAATCACTCGAAAGTGACTCTGGATGCATGAAAACATGCATTCCAGAGTTTCTTTATGCGGTAGGCCCCAGTTAACAAAACCTGTGTTCAACATCTTCTTGTTAGTGGGCTTTCTATAATTAGTGGTCCCTGATTATTTCCTCGCCTATACAGACCTCGTTCCATTTAAAAATGTTTTGGCGGCAATTCAAAAATATTTTTCGTTTTTTTAGTTATTTTTGAGTGCGTAGGCGTTTAAACTTTTTTACTGCCTAAACTTTCATGTTTTGCAGTTCATTTGGCTGCTTTGCGGCCAAAGACCCAAATTGCTCCTCATTGCAAGGGATTCTAAATTAAAAAATACGAAGAATTGCCGAAAAAAGCATGCGTAGTAAATGGCAGTAAGTTTTGGCAGTAAATGGACATTTGTCATTAAAACGCCCCTATGCCTTATTTTTGCCTTGGTCCCCAAGACAATGTTTTTCTAAAAAGTTCTCTATTAAAAGTTCTTTCCCAATCCTGAAAACGTGTTTTTCAATGTTAAACATCAAAAGAATCACGATTAAGATGATTCTGGCATAATTGGGCGTCGCACGCATTGTGTACTTTAGCCCTCCAACTCCCAGCCAGGTACGTTTAAAATCCATTGGCACTTGGCATATATGCCTTTCCTGGATATACAAGTTTATGGGATGCAGGCACTACCAGACGACTAGAAAAATACCGCTATTTAAGAGAGAAAAGAATATAGCAGACACTTGGCCACATAATTTATCTATTTGTTCACCTTGGGTGCTTTTAAAAAAAGATATTTTAAAATAAAGAAACAGAATGAATTTGATTATATATAAAAACACAATTTTAGCTTGATACCTCTTGTGGTTTGTCCTGCAGGTCAAAACTGTAATGTCATGACGTTCTTCTAATACAAAATGAATTTGAACATGTTCAAGCTTATAACTTTGTTAGTGCTAGAGTTGTGAAATTTTTCGAAAATTAGAAACTGGGAAAATAGCTAATCGCGAAAAATTCCTGAAAAATAGAGAATTTTCGGAAAATAGAAATATAGTCATAATTTATCAAACAGTACTCGTTTTTTGATCAATATCTAATCATGATTAAGCAAAGAACTTTATTGACTCCACGACTGAAACAATGCTTACTGGAAAGTTATCGGTAATCTACAACAACCCGTATAACTTACCGAAAATTGGTAAAACTAAAAAGGGGTGCACGCTGTACAGTTAACTGTGGCTGTAAAGTTAACTGTGGCCGTACATTTAACTGTAGCTGTACAGTTAACTATAGAATTAAACCTTGATATTGTGGCCCCTGTTGAAAAATTTTGAAACTCCAATACAATGGCCCTTCAATTTAGTGTCCTCCCAGGCCTAGTTAATAAACAAACATGCTGACAACCAACTAGGCACATAAACAGGTCTGAATAGCCCAATAAAAACAAATTTCTATTTTTCCAAAATAGATACTAACGAAAAATTATGACTATTTTTCCGGGAAATTTTCGAAATTTCCTTTACAACTAGCTCTAACTTAATATGTTTGGACAAGAAAGTCTCATTTGAGATTTTTTGTCGAAACGACTACACAGTGCGTAGTACGCACCGTTTTCGACACTATATACCTAATGAATTTGGAGCTTGAGAGTCTCTGAAATAGAATTTCGAGATCCTGTCAGAAGAAAAAGTTTTGACCCTTTAAAATTTTTAGATCAAATGCATCAATTGAAAGAAGAAGAAAATTTTGATATCAGTGAGCAAGAAGTCAGTTTTAATCTTGATGATTTCTTAGTTGAAAATGTAAGTCTAGATTTTGGAGACTGAATCTTGTTTGGAAATTAGTTATTTTATAAACACAGGCCCCATCGACAATCCATTATATTCCCAAATTCGTAAGTCTGGAGGAGGAGAAATATTTGCTTGAAAAGGTATGTTATTTTTTCAGTATTGGTCAATTGACTTTTCGTGCTATTCAGGGTGAGTCTCGAATTTTTCCGCTCTGAATTCAGGGGTTCCTTTTGAAGCTTTTTTGACTTTTTTTCTTTTTATTTTGAAATCAATGGGCGTAGTCCTTCCTCTTTTGGTAGTCGGTGGCCTCCAGCTGTTGCGCAATTTGAAGCTTATAGGGATGATATTTGGCCTCCTTGAGAGTACGCTGGACTGAAGTTTGGCTGATATCAAGGGCATTTGCAGCACGTGCAGTAGACATCTGACGTAGATTTTCATCGAATTGCTCCAAAATGCCTTCATTCATTTCCGGTGTTCGGATAGAGCTTAAACATAACAGAAACATTGTCTTTGTAGGAAGAGATCGAAAAACGGGGAAAAATCTTACTTTTCTATGGAGTATGGCTTGCGAGTAAGAGATCCGAGTTTCTCGAAATTTGGCATACCACTTTCTGATTAAAGATTCGTCTGGGGCTTGAGTATTTATCCCAAATGCTATGTGGAACTGTTGGATAGCGGTTTTGATTTGAGCTTTTTCCTGTTCAGAGAATGCCATTTTCGTTGAGTTGTTTTAATAGAGAATGATTAGAAAATGATAATGGTCCAAGATGGTGATTATCTCTTATCTTTATAATAACACCGATAAAAATATTAGATTGAAATCCCTAAAACGAACACCTGAATTCAGAGTGGTTTTTATGCCCTTTTTCAAGTCATATCAAAAATCTGTTTAAGCTGAAAAAATGCTTATAACTTCAGCTTTCGAATGGTATAAAGCATGTCTAAATATCTTTAAAAAAGTTAATTAAATAATCGGAAACAAATTCGGAAAAATTCGAGACCCACCCTGTATTATTACTTTTCGAACGTGGTTTCAATATTAGGTCAACGATGCTCCGAAACCGAAGTGGGTTCATCTTGCGAATAGAAGGCTTCAGCAGTGGGGTGGATTGGTTGGGAAGCGTTCTTTGATATCCGATGGCCCTCTACCATTTGTCAGTTTTTTACTTTTCACGGTGCCTTCTCTTTATTTGCTATATTGTTGTGCTTAGTGGCTCTCGAACCTAATTGACCGAATATGCCAGCTAAGAAGTTCTAGTAAATCCAGTGTGTCAACGTCTTTTCCAGCATCCAATCGGCCTAACCATGTCCTTATCAATGAGTATACTTCTGGTCAAGGAATTATGGTGAGAATTTATGGTTGAAAAAAATTAATGACCTATTATTTAGCCGCACACTGATGGACCTGCTTTCTTTCCTTTAGTATCAACCATTTCATTGGGCAGTCATACTTTGCTAGACTTCTATGAGCACGTCAATGCCGGTCAGGTAGTATTGGCAAGCCAATTGTATCCTTGATTTTTAATGAATTATCGACTTTAAGGAAGTGGGTGATCAGAAGCAGGTGGACATCAGTCCAGAATATCGAAGATATCTAGGGTCAATGCATTTGGAGCCAAGAAGTTTAATCCTGATCAGAGATCACGCCTACTCGACGCTTTTACATGGAATTGAAGAAAAGAAATCGGACATTTTGGCAGAAAAGCACATTTTCAACAAGTTAAAAGTACATCCAAACCGCAACATCAAGGATGATGAGGAATTAGAAAGGTCAACAAGGTAGTTTTTACGGGACTTACACACAAAAAATTTCAAACAACAATTAACATTTTAGGATCTCATTGACGATTAGAACGTGCCTCTGGTCAACACGAAGCTTCTATCGAAACTGATTGGCCAATCATAATATGAATTTTATTATTGTCATATGATTAATAAAACGGGCTTGTAAAGCAGATTTTGCATGTTATGCTATTTTGTTGTCCTATCCATTATTTACCTGAAAATATTTTTCTTGGCATATAGTGTGTGTTTTTTACTTGCTTAATTTTACAAGAACGTAATTTGGCACATAGACGTTTCTCAAACTTAGAAGCTTGACTATTTTTGGAAAATATTTCCCAAGTTTAGGAATTTTCCTTTTAATGTATCTATTACATTCTTTCCAAAAAATTTTCAGATTGTGTCCGAAACACCCTAAACGACCGTAAACCACTTATAACTACCCCAGACCACTCCAAACCATCCCAATCTACTCTAGAGAAATCCAAACTGTTCTAAAGCAACCCAAATCACTACAAACCACGCTAAACGCCAAAAGCACTTATCCTAAACCATTAAAAGGCAGCGTATTCTAGCATAAACAGCTTAAAGATGTAAAAAAACTGCTTAAAATAGTTTGTCCCTTTTTTAGCGAAAAAAATTGCTGTGGCCCCCTGTTTTTTCACCAAAAAAGAGGAAAACTTATAATTTAGGGAAACGTTTCAGAAATAGGACAATTCCTAAATTTGAGAGACCCATGTGTCCGTAGTTTTCAAAGCGATAAACTTCCCAATGAGATGACTACAGCAATCCGTTCCACTCTTCAGAAGGCCATATTCCAGCCAGATGACGAAAGACTGGTCGCTGTGGCACACACTAAGCAAGACTCTGAAAAGGATAAGAAAAAAAAAGAGGTTTTTGTGTGTCTAGTGGGTAATATTTTGATTTTCGCATGTTAGTTAGTGTTCGAAACTTTTCTTATTAAGTTTCTATTGAGCAGCCGGTTTCTGTACGCATCTATTTTGTGAAAAGAAGCGAAAAGGATGACCTGCTACGCAAAAAAGAGCAGTTTGCATTAAGAGATGTCCGTGTAGTGGATGGCATCAATCCTAGAAAAGTGAGCTTGTTTTTTGAGAAATAAAAAGCCACCAGGGGTTTTAATTTCAGCCGATTCCTGAGTTTAACATGGTGATAAATGACAAACAATACCAGCTGGCAACCTCCACCTACGATGAGAAAGAGGCATTCATCCGTCAACTTTACAAGGTAACTATTGTTTTCATTGATGCCTCTGCTACTACTTGTTCCGCCGCTAAGGGAACATCCATAAATTATGTCAGACTGACAGGGGGGGGGAGTGGGGGGTTCCCATGCCAATCTGACAAAATGTGACAAGGGGAGTGGGGGTAGAAGACCTTTTTTCTGACAGGAATGTCAGATTTCTCCGCAAATTTTTCGCTAAATATTTTAAGAATTTAAGCTAGATTTCTAAAATTTGAAATTATTTTTCATATAAAAAAATATCCAAAAAACGGCCTGTCAGTCTGACATAATTTATGGATGTTCCTAATTTTTACTTTTACAGTTGGCTAACAGTTATCTGCCCGTACAGAAGCCTGATTTTATTAACCTTACTTTGCCTGTGGACAATTTCGCCTCACAGGGCGTCAACTCTACTTCAATGGATCAATCCAGTGCAGAAGCGGAAGGCTTAAATGGTGCTTACAGTGATAACTTTACTGATTACCAGGTTGGATTTTGAAAAAAATAAGTACACCATTTAGTCGTATTTTATTAAAGCCGATATCTGCCAAAGAGGAAGCTGACTTTAGAAGGCTGATGACAAAGTCTGACCTAGAGATCGGAAAAGCTCGCCAATTTGCCAATGCTTTAAACGAACAATTGATGCTGTTGGATGGTGCCAATATAGAAAGTATTATGGGCAGTGAACAGCATGTCACCAATCTCATTGACCTGATTGACCGGGCTGTAGAAGAGGCCACTCAAATTGAAAACCAGCTTGATGAATATGACGATATACTTTCGGTTTGCTCTTTAAAATATTCCCTTAATAATATAGATAATTTAAGTTCGTTCGTGATAGTGTTGAGCTCATTGAAGAGAAAGACAGGTAGGACTAATGTTGCTTTTGCATGTGTAAGTGACTTTCTTCAGCCTTGGTCACATTGAGCGTACAAATACTAAAAGATTGATGCAGGAACTGTCTGATTTTATCTATATGATGGATAAAATACATGATGGCCATATTAACGTGCTTAAATGCGCTAACCTTTCAGATCCAACGAGGTATGTAAATAAGTATAGTCACTATAGCAATTCTAAACTCTTGCGAATCCTGCCTCATAGCATCATTTTTTGAAATTGTGAATTCGATGTTCGGGGCGCACTCCAT
>JAMRYI010000783.1:0-73006 GCA_029231635.1 Ditylenchus weischeri | reverse complement strand
CGCCATGTGCTGTGTTCTCCTACCATTATAGTAGTTTTTGAGGGAAGTTCTCCATCCAGCGCAAAGCTCAACCTGCTTGTCTTTGAGAATCTAGCAAATCCCTCAATTTCGGCTTCGGTGAAGCCAAAAATTGAGCGAATTTATTTCTGTACATACTACAATTCTCAAAGCGTAGATCACTCAAATTGTCACTGACAACACGAGTGATACCGGCGATTATGGCGTGTGAGATGTTAGCATTGCCCTTGAACGTGTGATCTAGGAATTGATTGAAGAAGTCTTCGTGTCTGGCTTTATCCTTATTTTGTTGTTGTCTCTTTGAAATGCGCGTGAAACTGGACACAGCGTGTTGGACTGTTTCAATGACACTTTTAGAAGGTTCTCGTCGCGCACTTGCCATGGCCAGGGTGTCATACTCGTCAACGAGCACAATAGTCCTCTTATTGTCTAAAATAAATTAAATTCATTGGTGATATTCAAGCGAACTTTAGCATTGCTGGAAGAAAAGTGCAACTAAACATTTTCTACTATTTTAGCTAAAAACTGACTGACAAAACCAAATGAACAACTTTTCTAAGAGCTTTAATAAATCAGGGTGAAATTTTTACAGAGAAGGATTGCGCTCATCAGCCACTGTAGCAATAAGGAATCTGCGGCTAGATGTGGAATATTTCAGAGCTCAGTCCACTTATTGAAAAACTGTTTTTCGGTAAGAAACCGTTTTCAAAAACCGTTTTTAATAAGTGGACTGAGCTCTCAAATATTCCACATCTAACTTCGATTCGTTATTGCTACGGGGTCAGAATCGAACTTTGAATTTGCTCCATCACTCAGAATCTCACTTAAATGACCCTGTCTCTTCCTTATCATGGCAATTTCGAAAGTTTGAATGCGCGCGGGTCCACATTGATTTTGTCAATAATGTTTTCGAATTATTTTTTGTTTGCATTTTAAATTTTAAACTTTATGTTCCATTTGATATAAGTCAGCTTAGGACAGTGACAGTTGTGGAGCAGTGAACGACGGATAACTTGTTCGATCTGTTATCGAAAAGCAACGTTGGGCTGGACTAGTGAATGGTTTGACATTTTGAGCAAATTTACAAAGCTTGTTTTCAAAATAATAATAATTCATAATAATTCGAAAACATTATTGACAAAGTCTATGTGGTCCCGCGCGTATTTAAACTTTTGAAACTGCCATGATAAGAAAAAAAGAGGGTCGCTTAAACCACCCCAAACCACTGTTGAGTCGAAAATTCTGAAATAGTAGAAAATGTCGCCCGACAAATTCTAAACATAGTAAAAAATGTCTGGTTGTCGAATAAACTACTTACGGAAACTTTTCAGGATTTGTATGAGTCTGCTCAGCCCTTTCACCAAAACTTCACTGTCCATGTGGTTGCAATCGTCCAACACCTTAACTCATAATCCAAGTTTTGTTTAGTATGGCTAGAGCATAAGAGAACCTGCTTCATGAAGGCGCAATCTCTTTCTTCCTGACTTGTTGCTTCGTCGTTTTTCATTCTCAGCTTGAGCTCATCTTAAAAAAATTAGAAATATAAGGTACCGTAAAACCTCTAATAGTAGCCCCCACCTGATTTAAAATCGTGTTTGTGGCATTGCGTTTTTGACTTATTTTTTGAAGTTTGCTCACAGGCAAGTTACCACTCATTTTGTAGCCAGGGAGATGAGCTACTATATGAATGGTATCTTGCCCAAAAAAAGTGATCAAAAACTAGGTCAAAACACCGTTCCAAAAACACGATTTTGAATCAGGAGGGGGTGCTACTATTAGAGGTTTTACGGTAAGGCAGATGTAAATTAGTGGATTACCATAGACATATTGGAAATCCATGTATGTTTGTTGAAGAGCATTTTTGAACTGGCTAAGAATTTTGTTGGACGGACCAACCACATTTCGCAGAGTTATGTAGACAACTGGATATTGTCCAAAATGTTCGGAAACTAAAGACAAAAGATTTGTCAGAAGATTTAAAAGACAAAAAAGCAATCCTACAGAATAAACGATTGTCGCTGAATATTTGTGTTCTGTGTTTGTTAGCAAACAGTTTGTATGCTGGTGATTGTTTCACGTCCTCGAACGGTTTTCCTCTACTGTCACTGGAATGCCAAAGAACGTCTTTGTCATGGTTAACAAAGTGGTTTTGCCGAAGCCACGCGGCATTGTGACCAGAATTTTTTTGTTACCAGTGTTGAAGAACTTAGCCAAGAACATAGTCTTGTCGGCAATCACCTGGCCACCTTCCACCAAATTTTCAAAATTTTCTGAGTTCAATTGAAACAGCGTCTGTGATGCGTAGATGGCATCTTTTTTATGGATGCCCGAGACTGAGAGAGTCATTTTTTTATTGAATGGCTTGTAAGGATTTTCCAATAGACTTCTTAGTTTGAGCTATAAAAAGTAAACTACTTTAGTATATTTGTATGACTCATAGTCAACCCTCGATATAACATCCTTCCCTTGAAATTTTCTTTAATTTCCCATTACTTTTTTGTATTGATGTTTGAAAGCTCTTGCGAGTTTTATGTAGACGGCGTTTCGACATTTTACCCATTTTACGGCTTTTCGAATAAGTAACAACAATGTTTTTAAAAAATGAGACAACGGTTTCTTCAAAACAAAATTTTATATTTAATTTTCGCATGACAAAAAAGCGTGACATTACTGATTCAGAGAAGCAGCTGACCACCAAATAGTGATATTTTTCCAATTTTTGTTTCAGCGTGAACTTATTAACAAGAATTCATGCTTGAGATGCTCGGTCTTTTCTGTGATAAAAATTGTGAAGGTGAGAGGGGGCTAAAAGCTAAGCTCCGTTTAGACATTGTGGCCCTAAAAATAGTAAAAATTTTGAGAATTCTTAAGTTTTTCAGAAATCTAAGCCTTTTTTCAAAAGCAAAATTACGTGACAGCCTCCTATTAAAAGCCACTATATTAAGATTTTGTGTTTTCGAATTAAAAGTTTAGTTTTGAAAAGCAATCTTTAATTTTCAAAACCAGGCTGTCAAAACAAACTAGCGTTCGAAAAACGCCGTAAAATATGTCGGAAACTGTGCGGGCATGAATTTATTGGGGCTGTTATATCTAAAGTCATCTGCATAGGGTTATTATCACTTACTTGTTCTTCTTCTCTAAACAATGCTCATATTGCCCTATCATTTCATCTAAGATCACACGATATTCTTCATAGACAGTGAAAAACTTGGAGCTGAGTAGTCGGTCAGTGCTGGCTAGAGCATCCTCTGCTAGGTCCGTCTTCTCTTTTTCGGAATAGTGGGCGAGGTCATCCACTGTTTTACAAAGCTCGTGCCAGCACTCCATTTCATGATGACTCTGTAATTAAATTAACAGCTTTAAAAGTTTTAAAATGTTTGTTCTTAAATTTACCAAATCTATTCTGCCATCGAGAAATTTTGTAGCACTGAGCTGCTCTTTAAACTCCAAGTAGTTAATCCGACGATTGTTGAGTATGAAGGATGCAAAACGTTGCTCGCTTGTTGGCATGCCCGTCAGATGGGCTAGATGCTGAGACAATTCTCTTTCGAGCACTAAATATTTTCTATTAAGAGCATATGAAAGGGTCTTAGGTTTTAGTTTTCGGAGCTCTTCATTTTTTTCATTTTATAGACCATTACACAAACCCTTGTACTTTGATGCATGTAAACTTTATTTATTTTTGATAGTGCCCTTTTACTAGTACTAATTTTCGGTTTAAAACTAAGTATTATCTTAATTGAAAGTGATAATTTTTTCAAAAAACTTTTGTCGGTGTATTATAAGTTGTATACCGTATTTGCTCTAATAACTTGACAGTCTCCATTAGCCCAACAGTCTCTAATAACTTGACACCCTAGAGGGTGAATCAATTATGACCCGACAGTTTCTGATAACCCGACACCTCGAAATAAAGATTTTTATAATTTGTCGTAAGAATTTCATAATTTTATATTTGAAAACGTGAAATGTGGAAGATGAAATCGAAGCAAACAGACCGAAAACGCTAAAAACCTATACAAATGAATTCAAGCTAAAAGAGTTTGAGTAAGCAGAAGCAAGCGTGTGCAGGGGTCGGGAACACCCTGTTTTGGCAAGTAGGCCAGGGTCGGGCCGGCCACAAAAACCCCTATTAAAAAAAATACTCAAAAAATTACGTTTTTTATTCGCATTCAAGCAATGCTTATTAAGCGAAATTATTAAAGCTTGTCTGCGTTGATTTTTGCAATCTTTACATCTTACTTGTTAAAAAAAATAATTTTTTCACTTCATATTTAAATGGGAGAAGATTAAGAACGAGGCCTAGGGTTCCGGTCTTGGGCCTTGAAAAGACGGCGCCAGCCCGGCCCGGCCACCGCTGCAGTAGTCCCCGCCTCTCGGGGCAGGCCCGTGTACAGGCCTGCGCAGAAGAGGGAAGACTTGGATCGATGATTCATTGACAGTCGATTTGCAGCGAAAATTCGAGCGATCTTTGTTTATCAAGAAGCTGCTTGTGTGGAATGCTGACAAGTAACTGTAAGAAAGTGTGTTTTGATAGCGGTATCTAAATTTCAAAACGACTGTATTAGTCAACACGAATATTAATTATTAACACAAAATGTCCATCATATGACCAGGCTGCCACTATCCATATTCTGGAAACGCCTTATAAAATTTTGAGAAAATTACGAAACCAAACCACAGCCACTTGAATTTTTGTCCAAAATTCCTGGTTATTTATGAGGTTTTGGGGTCAAATTGCTTTGGCTTAATTTTTCTAAAATTGTCATGTTGTCTAAAAACTCTGCAATAGTTCTGTTGCATTTTTTACGCTGATCATTTCGGTATACTGCCGACAAAATTTTCTTCAAAAAGTTGATAGGAATAAGCCAAGCAAAGTATTCTTCAACTTTTAATACCAGAAAAACTGCTGGTTCTACCACTTATCCTGTAATTTTTGAGTGACTTTCGTCTAATTTGTAGCTCTTGAATTTCTCCACAAGTATTGACCAAGCATTGAGCAGTCGTATACAGCTTTGAATCGCTGTGGGAGGGGGGGGCTTTGAGTGGAAATTTGGCAGGTGAGAAAATTGTGGTTTTGCGTTTCGCCACTGCCTTTTGCTCGATTTTTTCGATCGCTCATGGCGTCAGAAATTCAGGTTTTTCCACTGAAATCAAAGTTTCAAGTCAAGATAATATTTGTAATATACTTTTGAACGTTTGCTCAACGCTCTAAAGCCTTGTCTTAGATTATTTCAAAGCACTATCTGGTGTAATTTTTTCTGCTCTATCGTATGGTATTTACCATTAGCTAAAAAAACGGCGTTTTAACACTTTTTGTGCCTTTTTTTTGTATAATGTTTTTGAGAAAAAACACAATAATTTCTTTAAGCCAAAAAACTTTCATTCGATTGTCATAAATTTATCAGCAATATGTCATTAGAAAGCTCGCAATCTGTGCTTTCTTTTGCATAGAAAATTAGATTGACCCATTGAAAAAATTGGCATGGTCTACTCCTTTGAAGTTGCATAGGAAAAATCGTGACTTGGTCGGTTGACAATGGTAGCTGATCACCATGTAGTGATTTTTTCACCCTACTTGGATATACCCCCCCTAAATCAATTTTTTTTAAAGTGTTTCCAAACACTTTAAATCAAACACCAAACACCCTATACATTTTCGACTATTTGACTGTTTTACCCTGTTTTTCAACCTTGGACTTGGCAAAAAGTACCTCTTAATGCGTTTTTGATCAAAAGTCTTGCTCGGAATTATGTCTAAGGTATGTGGGTGTGCGCATCTCAACCCCAAGCCCCTGCGCCCCCTTCGGGGGCAGTCTCCATTAGCCCAACAGTCTCTAATAACTTGACACCCTAGAGGGTGATTCACTTATGACCCGAAAGTTTCTGATAACCCGACACCTCGAAATAAAGATTTTTATAATTTGTCGTAAGAATTTCATAATTTTATATTTGAAAACGTGAAATGTGGAAGATGAAATCAAACAAACGGACCAAGAACCCTAAAAACCTATACAAATGAATTCAAGCTAAAAGAGTTTGAGTAAGCCCTTCGGGGCGCAGGGGCTTGTTGCTTGGGTTGAAATACGCACACCCACATACCTTAGACGCAAATCACTCAAAGTGACTCTGGATGCATGAAAAAGCATGCATACCAGAGTATCTATATGCGTAGGCCCCAGTCAACAAAACTATGTTCAACATCTTCTTTTTGTACAAAATTGGCCCCTGTTCGGTTCTTTTCCACCTCAATACAGCCCTAAATTCCTTAAAAATGGTCAAAAAGGGTACTTTTAGGTGGCCCCAAAACTCAACTTTTTATTGACTAGAACTCAAAAATAATGCCTTCTTCGAGCTCCTGAGGCGACTTTGAGTCGAAACACTTTAAAAAATTGATGTGGGGGGGGTTTATATCCAAGTAGCGCCGACTTTTTGTAAATTTTTTTTCACTAACGTGTTCAGCGTGAAATTCTGCACAAGAACGTACTTTCAGGACGTACGGCTTTCACGTGTTAATCTAAACTAAAATACCTGAGTAATGAGGCTTGATGCAACACTGTACGAACGGTATTCACAGCCATTAGAACCTTGGACAATGAGTGTTATGTCATTCTGTAAAAGATTTTCAATCTAGTTTTATTTGTAAAGTTGGGCCCAAAAAAGAATGTTTTGACTATTTTATGAGGGAAAAAACCTTTTTAAAATGGTCATTGTTACCTTGTTTTCTAGAAATTCAAGACCACCCTTTATTCAAACCCTCCTATAGATTTTTTTTATGTTTTTTTTGGTGTCCGTTGAGGGTTTTAGAATAGATAATTGTTAAAAAAATTAGTGAAAATATTTGTTTTTTCTCTTTATGACCCATAATTTTGGTGCGTTAACGTTTCCGGTTTTTTTTCCAAATGAAAAAGAAAACCGGAACGGCAAAACATGATTTTTGAAAAATTGCCTTGGTCCCCTGTTGTTTTGAAAACGCCAATAAGCAAGGTTTCGGAACAACAGGAGAACCAAGGCAATTTTCAAAAAATTACTTTTTGCCGTTCCGGTTTTTCTTTCATTGAAAAAACCGGAAACGTCCCTTTACCCTAATTTTGATCCATAAAGGTAATATCACATACGACTTGAACAGTATTTGAGGCAGAACTTGGTGGAGTAGAAGCAGGAGCGTAATTTGTTTGTAGCTCACTACTGTTACTGCTAACATTCTGGCTAATTTGTTTATCTTCTGAGCTATCCTCTTGCTTGAGATGTTTCAGGTTGACAATGGCCAGCTCTTTTGGATTGGAAATGGTGAGTCGTGGATAGAGTGAAGACGGTTGTCGTAAGCCTATAGTGCTTATGGGAGTCAACAGAGGGGCGGAAGGAGATGAAGGTTGCTCATCAACAAGAGCTGCAATGGTATCAAAACACAACCAGCTGTTGGTCGTTGTCGGGTATTTACACTTAGCAATTTCATCAAAAGGTGTTCAATGATGTGGTAGTCACAATTTACTGAAATTGTAAAATTAAAAAGAAAAACGAAAATGAAATAAAGAGATTACGAGATCTTAAAGAGGAAACCACTTCTTTTAAGAAATTTCGACATTCAAATTTTCAAACATTTGAACATCGTTTTCGACTTAAGACAAAGACAATTTGAAATAAATCGTGTTTTCTTACTAACATGTGTGACATAAGTTCTTTGCGCATTTTAAAAACTTAATTTATAACATTTTTATCATGGCGTATTATGAAGCATAGTACCATTTGAAAGCCCTATTCTTCTTTCGAATGGTATATCAAACATACATTTTATTAAGCAAAATGACCACTATTGGAACCAATACATAAACGGAGACGTTTTGGAAAACTGTCGATCGCTTTTAAAACATTTCTTGTGGAATTGCGTTCCATTCTTTCACCAGAGAGCTTTTAGAGCAATGATTGTCTTGTGGGGCTTGGAGCACGCTTTCAACTGCAGAAAAGGCCATACAAAGTAGTCCATCACATTAAGATCGGGAGAGTTGCGTAATCGCTGCGTTGTCGCCCCAATGAGAGTCGACCTTGATGCTGTCGGGGAAGTGCTCCTCAATCTAGTTCTGAGTTTCCATAGCTTTATGCAAAGGTGCTCCATCTTGTTGAAAAGTCCAGTTATCTCTCATATTCACTGTCAAACCACTTCTCAGGATGTTGTGGGGGCGGTTGGCAACATACGTTCGAAGCAACTTTTTACACCGAATCAAGCGCTTTTCTTTGGCACTGTCTTTGAGCAAAGGGCCTTCAGCAGTTTTCCTAGCTTTCATTTCAAAAATGCCGTGAATTAATCGTTGAACTGTCATATACAAAATTCCGAGCTCAGTTGCCAATTTTCTGGTAAAGTAGGACTGTGTGTGGATGTACCCTTCTTTGTGGTCATTGCAGTAACAAATCCTATTTGCAATCAGTTGGATGTTTTTATGTCTAGAAGTAGTCAGTGGAGCACCACTTCTTGGTCTGTATTCATTGCTGCCCGTCTCTTCGAACCGCTTGACTGCATTTGAGACATTTTGATGAGAAGTGTTGAACATCGTTGCTATTTCCATCACCTGGTAACCTTGTTGATAGAGCCTTACGATTCCGGAGCGCAGTTCAGCCATTTTTGATAACTTTTTTGGACGAAAATTAGAGAAAGATGAGATCTTGTGCTACACGATAATGCTAAAAAGTTAAAAATTAACACAAGAACTCAAAGAAAATGCAAATGTGAAATTAGTCGGAAAAATGAGTGTTTTAGTAAAAAAGGGTTTCAGTCGGGAAAAAATATTTTCCCAAAGAAAAGCGAACAGGAATAAGATAACATTGAAAGCGTCATTTTAACTCATGTTTAAACTAATGGTCCGAAAGTTCGAAGCGGATTTTCAAAGCCTTATTTCTGTTGCAATCTTATCTCTTTTCTTCAAATACCATTTTGTTAATTTGTTCCCTTCGGGGCCTAGGGAGCTTGAGAGCTAGAGATGCGCTCACTTATCTTAGACATAATTCCGAGCAAGACCCTTGATCAAAAATGAATAAATAAGCTCTTTTTGTCTAGCTTCAGTGATAAAAATGGGGTAGAATACTATTATATATGGTAATTCTTAGTTTTTTAAATATCTGGATGCTCTTTTAGGTTGGTTTACCTTGGTCCCTCAAAGCAAAACGTCAAATTTTGGTCAAAAATTTTCCTTTTTTCAAAAATGTCTTTCCGGGTCCTAAAAAGACGTTTTTATCGCTTAAACGGATGAAAACTGCCTTAGATATGGTTGAAAAGTGATTTCGGCCAGGTACACATAGTGTACTCCAAGCGAATTTTTTATTCTTCATAAGGGAGATTAATGCAGATTGGTAGCTGATGCAGCACCCCACCACTATTGATTGTTGCTTGCTGGCTGGCTAATAGCAGCATTAGAAACAGCAAATCTCACAAAGGTCGGCTGGATACAACAAACACACAATGGACAAAGCACCAGCAGCAGCCTTTGGTGCAGAGATGGGGCAACATCCATCAGTGATCGTTGTTTATGCTTTTCTTGTGTCTGGCCTTCTACCCAGCTTTTGGACGGAAAACCGATTAATATCAGCTCATCCGCGAATGACAATGCCCTTTTAATAGCAAATGTACAAATATCATCTCAGGCAGGGGGTTAATTCACCAACTGATAATCTTAAGGCCAACAATCAGATTGAAAATTAAGTCAGATGGATCCATCAGTATCATGTGCATTTTCAGAAACAGCTGTACTAGCAGTGATAACACAGATTTTTCGGGTCTATATGCATTCGCATCTCTAGAAAAAAATATGCCTTGGCTCCTTGTTGATTTTTTCAGAAAATTTTGTTTTTCTCGAAATTCTTGTCAAAGCTTCTACAGATTGTTGAACCCGGCCAAGAAGTAGCCGTTGCGTAGCCAAGACCAGCACACCCTACATTCCAAGGAATTAGAAAATTTGTAATTCGTATACTATACTTCATTCTATAACATAAATTGGAAAAATTTTCTGTATACAAATCAGTATGCAATTGTCAGCAAAAAACAAACAACTATATAAAGCTTTTAGTAACAAAAATTAAAAAAGTAACAACAAGAGAAAAGATTATCTCTTACAACATTAAATTTATCTTTCCATTGGTAGATTGTTAAATAATCTGAGGTTCGTCTGTTCTCAAGTCTTTCTAAACCTGTTTCTTCAAAAACTGCAACATTTGATTCAACGTTTTTCTCTTAATCAGATTCGTAAAAGCAAGCAGAGGTTGATCTCTTAAAATTCTGAAAAGTATTTTTAATTACCATAATCAACATTTAAAATTTTCAAATTTTTGGTGACTGTTAGTTAAATTAGCGCAGAAAAAGTCGTAGTGGCTGACAAGTACAATAAATTTTAGTTTCGATTTGCACAAAAAAATAATAATTTTGGATATTTCAGTCAGGGTGGCCATATCATTTTTTGCAAAAGAGGGCATGCGATCACAAAAAGAGGACATTTACAAGTAAAAATTTTGAAAAAAGGGCATTATGAATATTTCTACTACGCAACACTTAAGCTAGTTCAACATGCAAAAAATCGCACAAAAACTATACTTTCAGAATTTTTTTTATTTCTCTAGAGCAAAACAATCGGGATATATAACATCAAAACTAACTCATTCAAACCATTCATATTTCTCGCTGGATTTTGCTTTTTTCAGAAGATCTTTCTTAGAGAGGAAGTAGTCGAAAACGAAAAGTAGTCGAAATCGCTCGTTTGGCCATGCTGAAAATATTCAATTATTGAAAGACTGGTTATCAAATCCATTCGCGAAACACAACAAGAAAAAAGAAAACAACAAAAAGTGGCAAACACAACAAGTAAAGCATTCCGTTCATGTAGAATTTTTACTCGATTTTGCAATTATCTGCCCTCTTTTTGTCTAATAAAAAGAAGAATTTCAAAAAGGGCATTTGCCCTTCAAAAAGGGCATTATGGCCACCCTGATTTCAGTGCCCCCAATGTTTGCGTTTTGTTTTTTTAAGTGCTTTAGATTTTCATTATGACATTTATTTATTTTTTATTTTACATCTAATAGTAAAATGTTTTGAAGTGGTTTGAACATCAACTTCAACAATCCAGTACAATCAAAGTTTCAACGTAGAATTTTTTTAATCATTTTCAAATATCATTTCTTGGCTCCAAATTCAAGCTTATGTGTCTAGCCGCCGCCATGACTTTTTTCACTAACTAAGTCAAGACTCTTGTTGAGAATTTTTGGAATAAAGTACATTTTGGGCATTTTTAGTCAAAATGGCATTTATCCAGTGCTAATCTATTTAGATGTATAAAAATTTTTAGCGCCGCTTGTCATAAATGTGGCGTTTTTTATCGTAAAAGTGGCGTGTAATTTTCAAATTTAAAATTTATACCTTATTTTTACATAATTTAGTTTGCATTTTTACACTAATGTAGTGAGCTCCGAATCTAAGCTTTCTAATAAGCTATAACACTTTGATGTATAATTTTAAATTTCAGAAATTTCAAGATTTGCGTATTACAAAAAATTATGTTTTTGATTCAGGTTTGTCCATCTAAACACCGTATTTCCTCTGATGAGGCGGCCTGCTCTAATAAGGCGGCCCGCTCTGATAAAACGGCCCCTAGAGGAGGTTGAAAAATAAGCGGCCTAGAGGAGGTTGAAAATAAGGCGGCCCCTATAGAGGGAGGTTGAAAAATAAGGCGGCCCGCTCTAATAAGGCAGCCCGAAATTTTTGCTGTTACCCTGGGACTTTGCCAGCCGAAGCAATTTCCAAGTCGTTCAAAGGTTTGTCTTTGGTTAACCAATCCCTGGACCAATTCCTGACGGTATCGTTTGGCAATATCGTTTGGTTTTCATGAAAAGCCTTCCAATGCTATTTTTTGTAAGCTAAAGTTGCAAGATTCATCAAAAAAGTTTTTCCTACGTGTAGTTGTGCTTCTCGGTTGATAATTATGGTAGTGTGACGTTTCGCAAAATTTTCGTCATATCATTTCCTTATTAGTGCGAAAGGTGATCGAATGACGGTGTTTGTACTCGACCAACCATCCTTCACTTGCTAGAAACGAATCCAATTCTTCTGCTTTCTGTTCTATTTTGGCCTTTTCTTCAGTCAGTGGTCGTTGCTCATTTTCCAGTGATTTCTTCAGCGGCTTTGCGAGTTCTTTTGCCAGAATCAGTGCTTTCTCCTAAAACAAACAAAATTAGATCACAAAACCATATAAAAGAAAAGAAAAGAAATCTTACCATGACCAATGGACCTGTGACTGCGACGTTTTGGCTTCTGACCGATTTGACCCAGCGCAGGTAAGTCTCTTCTAGATCTTCATGCTTCACTGTAGTCATTCGCGCTCGCTTCGCCTCACCACCGTCATTGATTGCACTCAGGATTGCTTCTTTATTGCTGATAATGTTTTGAATAGACGGCCTTGGAATACTGAATTGCCTGCTGAGTTCCGCCAAACTTTTGCCTTCTGATGCCTCGATCACTTTTTTCTTCTGCTGCAGAGAGATGACGCGGCGCTTCTTGCTAAGAGTTTCCATGTTATCCTGAAGAGAAAAAATAATCAGTCAAAAAATAACAGACAAAAAATTGAGCAGCGAAAAATGTACAATGACAAAAAGTGAACAAAAAATATTTCTGCGCAACCGAAATTTCCACCAGCAATGGCGGCAATTTAAAAACTTCATTTATTTTTTTAATTTTTATTGACTGTATCTTATATCGAGTGTAAATTTATTGCACGGGACCGGCTAGGTGCATCTTATAGGGAGTGTATCTTATGTAGAACGTCACTTTGCCTTAATTTAGTTCTGGCCAACCAAATCTTCTCCAGGTGTATCTTATAGAGAGCTGTATCTTATGGAGGGTGTATCTTATAGGGAGCGTCGACTGTAAACAAAATAAATCAATGAAGATGCAAATAAAAAGAAAGTTTAAGCTGAGTGAAATGTTACCCTATAATCACTGCATAAATTATTTTTCTTCCACTTCTTTCTTTGTCCAATTTTTTCACCAAACTTCCATCACAAATAAAAACTTTATATATCATTCGGTAGAGGAAGAAAAGAGCTACAAAACCACATGTTTGGAATATTTTTTTTGAAATAAAATTTGTTATTAAACATTGGCCTAAGAACCCACCGGGAACTTTTGTTTGTCTTTGTTTATTTGTCTATCTAATTTTTTTACGGGGGCTGAAGTTACCATGGGGGTGGGTGGATATTGGGCTACGGGGGTCGGGGGATCCTAAAAATTTTCACAGGGATCGTCGAAAAAATGCACAAGGGGACGGGGGATTCCCCCCCCAGGGCTGCGAACCCTACTCTGGATGCATGAAAAAGCATGCATACTACAGTTTCTATATGCGGTAGGCCCCAGCATTCAAAACTACGTTAAACATCTTTTTGTTAGTGGGCCCTGTGTGATTAGTGGCCAAATCTTATTCCTCTCTCCTCCATATATAGCCCTTATTACCCTTTAAAATTTAAAAGGCGTCGATATGAATTTTAAAATTTTGACTTAAAAACCATGACCAGCAATGTTACCCCAACAAATGTTTTACCAAGAGGTTCGGTTGAAAAAGCAATGTGATGACACGATTGACATCACTAAACTGATTGAGCGGGAGCAACTGACAAAACGTTTAATTAAGAAATCAGGCACGTAGTCACTGAGCTAAATCAAGCTGATGTCACCAGCAGAGGGTGCTCAATCTTAGAATTGAGAAACCATTATTTGTGGTGGACCAGTGCTACATTTCTACAAAAACAAGAACATTTCTACAAAAACCTGAGCATAAGCTAACTTACATCTAAAGGCAAGAAACTCTTGAAAATGCTGTGCTCACTCTATCTTAAGAAAGAACATCTTACATAAAGCCGAAAAAATTTTATACATGACATAAATACTTCAAAACCATTTAAAAGGACGTCGAATTTCTCGCATAGCTTCTCGAACTGCCAAAATCAAGAACTCGAGGCCGACTGACTGAAGCTCACCTTTTGAAGAAAGTACAAGTGTGCAAAAGCATTTGCCATTAGAGCAATACAGATGCAGTTTACTCTAACCGATCAACAAATCCAAGAATTCTCATTGTTCCAAGATAAACAAAATTTGCTTCGCAGTGAAAGTCGGCTAGAAAACAGCAAACTGCTGTCATACAACGATAAGTATTCAATATTTCTGCCATCTCAGTCACATTAAACACATCTCCTTGTTAGACAGACGCACGAAAACCTAAAGCATGCCGGAGTTGCCACTATGTGCTCTCAAAGAAAACTTATGGTCTTTATATGAGAATGGGATTGTTTTTTTGCCTTGGTCCCCCTGTTGTTTTTTTTATAAGTTTTTAATCAAATCTTTATTCAAATCTACAACAGACATTCATCAACTGTATATTACGGATAGATCATAACAATTTGGTCAATTAATTTCTCCAAGTAATTCCAGTTTTTCGATTAAAAATTCATAAAAAACAACAGGGGGGACCAAGGCAAAAAAAACCCATTCTCATATCGGGCCAACTTATGGATACCACAAGAAAGACGAACGTGTTGAAGGACATCAACTAGTGCTTTGAACGGAAAAAGTTTTGCAACGCTTAAACTTCCTCATCTTTCGTCATCTATAGTTGAAAGAAGCGTAGATGGGAATGAAATTTTGGTATGTACATTTAATCGACAGTTATCAGATTAGCTTCCTCTTCCCGGTTTATATTCAAGACATGAGTCACAACCAATTTCTCCAAGTAATTCCAGTAGCGAAGTAGTGAAGCGAGCAAATCGGTCCAGTAGTGAAGCGAGCAAACCATTCCTCAACAGTCTTTTTGCCGATTGTTCCTTCTCCAAAGACTCGGTTGATTGTTCAAAAGTTTAAATTCTGATACGTAATTCGTGATCAGCGTATCTGATTTTCTTATTAAACTACTATTAAAATTTTAAGTTGACTGTATTTTAAATTCCGCTCAAGACAAAAAAACATTTGAACACACTACAATATATTGATCTTTTTGAATGTTTTTTGTCTTGAGCGGAAATTGAAATATGACTGTCAATTTTAAAGTTTGAGAGTATTAGAGTATTTTATTAGCAAATTGGGTACGCTGATTACAAATCTGGTGTCAGAAATATGACTTTTTATTTTTTCGACCATAAAATTACCCTCTGTAAAAACTTGATAACTTTCTGCGTTAAATAAAAACGTTTATATTTCGCTATTTTTTTTTAAGTCACCTACAAATGACCAACCATTTAAAAGCGCCAACCATTTAAAACCTAGCTACATTTTAGTTACGTTAATGTTCGGCCACGCCCTAAAAACATGTTTTCTAGCTTAAAAACAAGCTTAAAAAATTAGTCAGAACACACTTTTGGGAACATGCAATATAAAGAACTTTAGCCAACCTTTTCCCGGGTCCCGATCGGAAAAATTTTTCGCCCGTCCCGGAATTTCACTTTATCCCGGATTCTTGTCGCGGCGTTAATTCTTTGGTCATCCCGTCCCGGATTATTTTTCACAATTTTTGTCCCGGCACGTCCCGAAATAGACCATTCATCAACTCTGGTCTTGTAATATTTATCTGAATTTAGTTTGCGTTGATTCTTTCCTCTGTTCTATTATTTTTGATCAGGCTACAGCTGAAATCCCGTCAGCTGAAACCCGTAAGTCCGTTCGTTCCAGATCCATTTCTAATTCTTCTATTTTTAAGTTTTCTAGTACCAATACCATTTTATCCAGTGCCAAGACTATGCCTTCCCATCCAAACCTCCAGTTCAAAGTCTGATTTCTCTAGAGCTAAATTATACAGCAAAAGATGTATGAAGTTTAGTGTGAGACAGAGACTCTAAGTCCAGACATTTATTCTCCAGCTGTGAGTCAGCTGTCCAGTCTTGGACTTTTCCAGCTGTAACTCACTGAGTTACAGTCTCTCTAGACCTACTTCTTTCAGTAATAGCTATCAAGCCATAGCTCTAGCTGACTCAGATGTCCTATTATTTAGAATGCTTGCATACATTCCAACCTATCAGAGTCATGACCGATACGAGTCAGTCTCCTCCAGTTCTACTCGAGTCAAAACTCCTAGAGCGTAAAGCAGTGTTCAGCTCAAATTTTTGGATAATATAACACTAATCTTTGACCCAGCTGTTAATTTTTTTATAGTAATAATACGATACAATTTGCAACAAAATATTTATATTTACTGCTTTTTATTTTACTTGTTAGTTGGTACACTAATGCAAGAAGTTGAATTGCTACTATTAGCATTGCTATTACAATTAGCCGCAGCAGCTGGCACATCCACCCCCTCTGTGCTCTGGTCTGAGGAGTGGCTGAACATGGAGCTGAAGCACTGAGTATTTCTTCTCAAATATCTTATCTGCAAGCGTATTTTTATAAAATATAACAATATTTCTAAAAAATATAGATTACTTGCTGGTAGTAACCATCCCGAATGTTGCTAAACATGTGGCCACTCACCTATAATACAGTTTTTTAAGTATGTTTTTGAGATTTTGAATTAGTGTTGTTGGCGGCATATGATTTTCGCGACAATCCCACAATGGGAATTCCGTTCCCGTTTTATGATCACACGGCAAAAATTCTGCCAGATTCTAGTCATTCTAGAATTTCGTTCTTTAGAATAACTGTAAGTTTATAACTGTAGAATTTCTCGTATAATATACTAGAAGTTCTACAGTTATCGATGCACAGTTATTGATAGTTTATTAACACTCCGAACCCCGAGCGACACTTTTGCCTAATTGGACTCTAGCTTGGTTTTTGAAATTTTCGTCAACAAAGTTTTGCTAGAGCCTTCTGAAAGTTTGAAGTTTCTTAGGTTTTTGTCCTGGCACGGAAGTACCGAAAATGGTTATAACTTTTCATACACTAAAGATTTTTTCAAGATGTGAAATAAGTTCTGTAGAAGAGATTCAGGCCTATCTTTTGAGTAGTTATTTGCCTGTGTGTCATGTAAATTCACCGCCGACAAAAACCCCATTTGATAAGGACTCATCTTCAAAGAGCTATAACTTATTTCACACCAGACCAACTGAGTATGGACAGTGAGATATTTCGTAGAAAATTTTATGGAGATTTCGAATATGCAAAGAAAATCATCAAAAATTTTTTCCTTGCAGAGTTATGGCTTCTGTAAGTTTGCAGTAAGTTTGCACTATAATTTGCCTTAACTGCAGTACAAACTGACAATTTTTTAAATTATTAACCCGACTCGTGCTCAGCATGGTCGATTTGCCTGAAAATTGCTTTTACAACAAATAGATCACTCCAAAATTTTGAATTCCTCTTGAGACAAAATTTATTTAAACTTCCAAAAAGTTAAACATTTAAGTATTTTTTGTCTCGAGAGGAATTCAAAATTTTACACTGAGCTATTTGTTGTAAGAGCAGTTCTTAGATAAATCGACCATGCTGAACACGAATCCGGTGTTAAATTTTCAAAAATGTCAGTTTGCACTGCAGTGAAAGCAAATTATAGTGACTGAACTTACAGAAGCCATAACTCTGCAAGGAAAAGAATTTTGATGGTTTTCTTTGCACATCCGGAATCTTCATAAAATTTTATACAAAATAGTACACTGTCCGGACTCAGTTGGTCCAGTGTGAAAAAAGTTATAGCCGTTTGAAGATGAGTCCTTATCAAATGGCTGACTCTGTAATCTTTGAGATTATGCGGCAGTGAATTTTTACGACACACAGGCAAATAACTACTTAAAAGATAGTTCTTCTACTCTTCTACTTTGATGCAATATACAGCTTGAAAAAATCTTCAGTACAGTCAAACCTCGTTATAACATACCCCCTTGGGACTGACCCTAGGGGTATGTTATATCGAGGGGTATGTTACATCGGGGGTTAATCTTGCAGAGTTTATTATTGAAGGGACCGACCCTAGGGGTATATATATCGAGGGTATGTTATAACGAGGTTCGACTGTATATATAATAGCCATTTTATAGTACTTTCGTGCCGAGACAAAAACCTAAAAACTTCAAAATCTCAAAAGGCTCTAGCGAAACTATGTTGACGAAAATTTCAAAATTAATAAACACCATCGTGTTTAGCGTGAAATTCTGAGTCTAACTAGGCAAAAGTTCTGCTCGGAATTGGGAGTGTTAACAGTTTCTTTTGATGTTTGTTTGATAAAAATGTTTGACTATGTTGAAAAAATATGTGTGAAAAGAACCAGTAACCAGTGATTGTGGCATCTTGCAAAAAATTAGTGTGGGATACATATTTCTACAAGGAATGGTTATTCGCGCCATAGTTGGATCGCCGCCGCCGGCGCACCGCCAGGCGGCGGCGGCGAAAATAAGTCTACCGCCGGCAGCGGCGGCGAAAATAAGTCTACCGGCGGCGAATATTAGGGCGGCGGTGGTGGCGGCGGCTGCTTTTAATAGCGCCGCAATTGAACTGTCTTTAAATGAAATATTTGCAGGAACTTTTCATTTTTCAATATTAGCTGGATATATAGTCAGAAAAAATTGCTCAAAATACAGGACCTACAGGACCAATTTTATTAAGTAGCAAAACAATTCTTGTCTTAAATGGTCATCTCATTAAAATATAAACAACTAGATAACTATTTAATTATTTACTGTCGTCTTATTTTAATAAAACTTGTTTTGCAAATTTGTGACAAGCGTGGCTGCAGCAAAAAAATTTTTATATCAACGCAAAAGCCGGCGGCACCACCGGCGACGGCGGCAAAATATGAGGTGCCACCGGCGGCGGCGGTGGCGGCGGCAAAATTTAGCAAAATTTTTTCTCCGGCGGCGACACCGCCGGCGGCGGCGGTGGTGGTTTTTCGGAGATGCACAACTATGATTCGCGCACTCCAAAACAGCAACACTACTTTTTTTAAACTCTTAATTCCTACCAATTCAGACCACGCTTCTATAGCTTCAGTGGGTTGGTGAGTTGCCCCATCTAGGAACACACATTCTGTGATCAGGGCGTCTGCCATTATTGAAAAAAAATCAGCTTTGAATCCAAGAACTCGTCTAGGAACTTGGTTGCACCCAAATTTCATTGACGCTTCTTTGATCTAAACATATTTTTATTATGAAAAATTTTGACATATGATTTTTTCTAATAAAAGTTTACTTTTTCAACCCTCTGCAAGTTTTTGATCACCTCCATCAAATATTCGCGAAATTGGTTCAAAAAGGCTAGCCAGTTTTCAGGTGATAAATTAGTGCAAAAACCGGCGAAATCGTCTCTTTTGTGAGCCATCCTAGCGACCACCCTGCCAGCTATGTCGCCTTTGGCATTGTCCATGCAGTAGCCGATGATTTGTTGGGAAGCAGAAGATATGCCTGTTGGCCTCTTGATGCTGGATGTGCTTTTGGAGGAAGGGGAATCTCTGGAAGATTTGTTGTTTGAGAACGTTACATTAGAACTGCTGTTTGTTCTGCATGAATTGCTGCCGGGAGATCGCTTTTTGGGACCCTAGAGAAAAAATTCAGATCAGGAACAATAGGGAGAAATCAAAACTAGCGGCTCCATATTCGTTTGCATGTCTTAAAAAACATGCTTCAGTCCACCATGTTGTTTTTTTGCAATTTTTTTCAAAAGTTTTAAAAGGTATTTATTTTTACTTTTTAACCATTTTAAGGCAGAAAAAATATCTTTTTTTTAAATTTTTGCCTTAGCCCCTCAATTTGATTTTTTTGGATTTTTTCTTTCGAAATGTCTCAAAAAAAAACTTTGATGCACTTTTTATGTTAGATAATTTCCAGCCTAACTTACCTTTTATGCTTTTTACGCTTTGGCAAGGGAAGGCCATCATGTGTTAAGGCAGGGTTAAATATATATGTTTTTGTGTTTTTCAAGGTTTGAAGAGCTTTTTTGAGTAACATATGCTGGCCAGACCTGACCTGGCCTGATCCAAAGTGTCTAAATTGCTAACACAAAAAAGTCTTTTAACACAATTAGGAAAAAAACCAAAAAATGAACTTAGGAGATCGAAAACAAAAAATTCAAGCTAAATTTTTACAAAAATTTTTTGTTTGAAAATGTTAAAAATTGAAAAAAAAATAGATTTTGAAATTTTTAGAATAAATTTTTTTTCTAAAAACACAACAGTGGCGACTAAGGCAGTTGTATTGGGTTTCGATTTTATTAGTTTCGAAATGTGCGAGTTTGAATGTTTTCCGTTTTCGATTTTTTTCCATTGTCGGTTTTTTCCGTTTTCGGTTTTTTTCCGTTTTCGGGTTTCTCCATTTTCGAAATTTCTGTTTTCGAATATTTCTGTTTTCGAGAGCTACTTTCGCGAATTTCTTTTTTCGCAATTTTTTTTCAATAACATACGCTTTCAAAATTATTTTTTCCGTATAATATTTTTATGAAGATTTACTTCTATGGGCTTTCTTGTTTGAATTGTGCTGTATTCACGGTTCATTAAGGATCAAAGTATTGCCTTTTAAGTCATTTTAAATGCCTATGTAATGCGTTTAGCACTGCGTTTGGTGGATAGTTTTTGTGGATTTTTCCGACTTTTTATGGCTATACTGAGTTTCGCGTAATTATATCCAACTGTAGTTTGGTTTTTCGATTCAACTATATTATGTTTTGTAGAGTACGATGTTGATAAGCGACAGTGAAGAAGAAATTGATGTTTTCGGTGATTCCAGTGATGAAGAAGATCAAGATGCTGAACGTCCTGCGGAAGAGCTTAGTATTAGTTGTAAATGGTATGCCATATTTCTTGAATAAGTAACCAAATTTGGTGGTTTTTTTTTTATGAAAGGCTTCGACCGTAAATGGCCTGCCAGGTAACTCTCTATTTTTTTCTACAGTTGACTTTTTCAAACTCATCTTCTCTGGCTGGACCATGCATACTACTATAGTCACGCATTATTGGTACTAATAATGTTTCGTTGCTGTTATTTACGGCTCTTATTTTCGTTTAAATTTCAGGTATTGCTCTAAGCACCGTTCCTCTACAACAAGTGACACACTGGGATAAGACGTCGCAAAGCACAAGACGACTCAGAAAAACAAGGATCAGCTCACTTTGTACGCCATTCAGGTATGTGATTTTTTTATCAATATAATTTTCTGTGGTGACCACGGACTATTTAAGGTTCTGAATGCTCTCTCCGTTGAGGTGGCTGACAGCAAATACTTTTGTGGCTTTTGGCTTTTGTTTCTAAAGTAAATGAACTCTGTAACAAAATACTTTTACCATATTAACACAGGGATTCCCAATTGTAACGTTGGGCTATCTGGCGGTTTCTGGATCAATTTTTTCAGGTCATCCAGGTGGATATCAACCTGACCAGGTCGTACCTACCTGGGGTTCGGGTGGGTGAAATCGCAGTTTTGGTCTTATCAAACAAGATTTACCACGTCAGAACGTCAGAAATAAGGGTTTAAATGTGGTATGTTGACTGTGTTTTTTTTATTTTTTTAAAAGAATAGGTAAAAAACAGTCAAAGCAGTCGATAAACTATATATTTGTATAAAAACTGAGCTGAAAAGTAAGTTCTTAAAAACATGATTGTTCGAACCCCATTTTTTCCAAGAGTGGCAAGCTCGAAACTTATTTTAGCGATAGGGAAATTTTCGATAAAAATTAGTTCCAAAACGGAAATTTCGAAAACGGAGAAACCCGAAAACGAAAAAAACCGAAAACGGAAAAAATTCAAACTCGCGCATTTCGAAACTAATGAAATCGAAACCCAATACAACCGACTAAGGCATGTCTTTATTCAATGCACGTAAACGCATATAGAGCTATGTGGTACACATCAGTCAAAAGCACTTACCTCAGCTGATTTTCTGCTGTTCTCACCCCTTCTTGGCAAATTTCCGGGTGCTCTTGATGTAGTAGATCCAATATTATTGCCACCATCCTTGGTCAAATTGTTTAAGGACAAACTCTCATGCACCTTAGTTCCCTCCCCTGCTACACTTAGGTGGTTGGAAGTGGCCAGAGTGCCTGACTCGGATGTGGTCGAATCAGTCCGGATGGTTACTGAAGCTCTAGCCTTGGCACTTTGGAGCCTTGAGCTTGAGGACTATGTTCACGTCTGGGAGAGGGAGTATTGTTGCCTGAGGGTGGCAATCCACTGGATTTGCAACTACCTGAAGGATCGTCAGTGCCACTAAAGTCAAAAGAAACACTAGCTGTTGGCAAAGGGTAGGCTGCCAAGCCTTCCTGGTGATTGCTATTGATGACATTTGAGTTCATTTGTGAGTCGTTTTGGCCCATGGAATGCCACTACAAATCAGGAAATTAATTAAAAATATGAAGTTTATTCTTTAAGGTGTTAATATTTTTACAAAAACAAAGTGGGAGTGTTATTTGGCCTATGAAGAACACTCCAGTGCTACACGATTATTTAAAAAATAGAAGAAAATATAAAAAAAATACATAATTTGAGGGTGGAAAAAGGTAAATAACTCTTGAGACCGCAATTAAATTTGAGCGTTTTTTGATTTTTGTCATATTTTTAATGTTCGTTAAAATAAAAACTAACTTTAAAAAATTTTGAAAAAATTGAGGAATTAAATAAAGGACTAAAGCAGACTGACTAGCATGTTTGTTTGAAAAATTGCTCCATAAAGTTGTTGCGAAATTTTCGAAACTGGGTTTTGAGCCTAGCGATGGGAAACATAAAATATATAGAAATAAAAACTTAATTTAGAGTAAAATTGTATAATCTTATTTTTTTGGAAAAATAAATAAATGTCGTCAAAATTTACAAAAACATAGATATATACATAATATCTGCACTTTTAGATTTTTCTCTATTCAAAATTCATAAAATTCATTGCATTTTTTAGAATTTGAAAAGTAATGGGTGTGTAAACACCTTTTCGCATCAATATTTTAAAACATGATCATTTTGCGTTTCTAAAATCCTTTCTCAGAAACGAGTCATCTAGGTGACGACCTGCTTTTTTGCCAACCCCGAGGACAGATCACAAAACAAGGCTATTCGAAGGCGAAAGCAAAGGAAAGGAAGGAAGTAGTTACTAGAAGACTGGTAAAAACCCTTAATCCTCACTTAGGATTTTTTCTTTTGTCTGCTCAGGAAGGGAAAAACATGCAAAAATAACAAGCTGACTGGTAACTAACAAAGAAAAAAATTGTGCAAAACAATACAGAAACAACTGAAAATTTTTTTGTTCTCCAATTTTTTCAAATATCAACATTTTTGATTAATAAAATCACAGTGAAAACTGTGAAAACCAAAATACTAGCAAATTATGGAGTTTGGGTAAGAAGCTTTTTGGATTATTTAAAGTCTTGGAATTTTACTTAAGTGTCTTGTTTTTGACTAAAATTTGGGCTTCCGTTTTGGTGGACCAAGGTAAACCTACCTTGAGGGGTACCTAAACTCCCTGAAAGCTGAAATTTAAACATGCTGTATTTCTTCTAGTGAAATTCCTCTCCAAAATCCGGAATTTTTTAAATTTATTCTTCGTTTTACTGATGCACTTTTTTGATCTTCGTCCCACTCATGTTATAAACCAAAATGTCGCTGGGAATCCGTGCTACATTTTGGTATGACACATAAGCAAGAGCCGATTAAAAAAATTGATAAAAAATGCAAAAAATTCCGGATATTGGGGAGGGCTTCTATTAGAGGAAATACGGTAGTTTTGAATACTGGTCCCCACCGCATATAGAAAGTCTTTCGAATCACTGTCGAATGATTTGTGTCTTAAGTATGTGTGCATTTCAACTTCAAAACACGTTTTTTCTAAGATGATGTATACTGTACTCTTGCATTAATAACCTAAAAAAAAGTTCGAGAATTTGTTGCAAAAACTTTCAATAGATGTTATGGACTGTCACAAACGCGTTTTTTTGGATAAATATTTTTTAAAATTTTTTATCAAGTTATTATTTTTTTCTGGTTTCGACTTAGATTCTGTCGGACTTAAATATGAGTGTAAGATATATTTGAGTACGATGTAAAACTCTTGTTTAAGCCTAAAAAGTTCCGAAAAACAATAGTGGGGAGATAGGTTACCGTGACCCTACACCAATTGTGGGCAGCTATTCTAGACTAGTGCCCAAATGCATAAAACGCTTTTTCGGAAATTAAACGGATTTTTAAACGATTTTTAAAAAGGGTTTAGAGGGTAGAGGCAAGGTGGCCGACTCAAATTTTAAAAAGTTGGCAAAATTTTTTAAAAGGTGGCAAATGCCACCTAAAGGTGGTAAGTTGGTCACCCTGGGTAGAGGGTGTAAACGCCCAATGATATAAAGCCCAAATAAGGATGCCCAATTTTTTTTTGTCACTTTTGAGTAACAAGTAAAACAATCAACAATCAAACTAGACTTATTCTCTTACAGGAATTGTGCTCTTTTGCATTCTATCTATAACTTCTTCAAGGCCACCAGTTCACGTTCCTCGTTGACTAGCTAAAGTGTACCCAATGACCTATTTTTAAAGAATGAGTATCATTGAAAGAATTACCTGACGTTTCTCTACCAAATACTGCTGCTTCTGACTAATGAGACTGACCTCAGCTTCAAGTACTTCCATTTGCTTCTCTTCGAGAGTCGACTTCTTAACCCGCGTCGTCAATGGCTGCACCGAATTAACAACTGATTGCTTTGCCTAAAACATTTGCGCCTCAGCATTCGCGAAGACGAACCTCAGTATGAAAAATATGGTGGCGACGCTTCCACACGCCGTAGCTCTGCTGCACAACAACCCTAGCGCATTTCTGACTAAAATTGAACCTAAATGGCAAAAAAGTTTGAATGACATTATTTTGATAAAGTTTACATTCTTTCTGACTCATTAATCGGATCCCCGTAAGGTTTGACCACCCATCGGAGACCTAGCAGATATCCTCCATCAGCGAGCAAGATTGAGTTTTCAAATGTTCCTTCCTCAAAGGCATCATGAAGAAGAGAATTCCGAAGGATAAATGTGTCGTGTATGCTTCCTGTGTGCGCTGCCACAATATTAATAATCCGCTCATGCTCATTTGCCACCGTTTCAATATTCATACTGTAGTAGTGCTTCTTAAAATTATGGTTTTCTTTTGTAAAAGTTATCATTTCTTGCAAACGACTTGGAACTAGTCAATGTGCGTACAGTCTAAACAGCCGATTACATTAGGAATGCAAGTCCGCTCTCTGAGAACATACGAGTCCTCCGAACGTTCAGCGTTGAGGCGTAGAAAACCATCTTAAAGGTATAAATAAACTTTCGAAAACACATACTTCATGATATACGAAAAAGCAGACTAGACAGAGAGTTGCGATAAGGATGGAACACCGGTAAATTTAAAAAAAGAAGCAAGTGTAAAAAAGGTTAAAAATACGGACAACACAACAAAAAAGCCAGGGAACAAACATTTGACCCCCCAATGAACCAGTTATTTTTTGCTTTTGACTAATCTGGGTGGGCCTCTGAGCGATGATGAAAAGAAGAGGTAGTGTAGACAAAACCAAAGACTTAGTGTAGTGCATATAATTATAACTGCGGTTGTTAGTTCAAAGCCTCTGGGTGCAAAATTACTTTACAAAACTTAAAAAAATGTACCACCTATGCACCGCTACTTGATACTACGTTAGATTGATCTTCCATTTTGCGTTGAATATATAGTGCGTAAGTGTACCTATTTCAAAAAAAAATTGAAATTGGCGCGTTATAACTTGGTGTGTTAAGTTATGTGCCTTGTTTCCCATTTGGGACAAACGATACATAACGTAAATACATATTTGAAGATACCTATGAATATTTGAAAACACCTTTTTCCTAAACCAAAATTAATCATGCGAAACCAGTGAAAACACCTTCTAAATGACTTCTACTATCCTCCTAATAACATTTTCATAAAAATGCTATACAAAAAAAAAGACAAGGAGGAGAGTCTGCGGATGTAAGACGTGGAATAATAGCTTTATTAATCCCAATGGTTTGCCTGTTACCCCAACAACCAGTCCTTAATCTCGGGCTTTTCTAACCACTTCCAAACAAGCAAGCAAACATAAAAAGAAAGAAAAGAACAGGCTGGAATAAATATTGGTGGTAGTGGTGAAAAAAGGATGTAGTAAAGGGAAAAGGAAGTCATTTTTCAGGATTCACCCTTTTTCGGTCCAAACGATCAATTTCCCAGTGCTCTCCTTGCTAAAGGGTAGGCAAGACGAAAATGAGTCGATAGCCTTTTCCTTTTGCAGTTTTTCCTTAAAGTTGTGCTTGTAAAGCTGGCTAGCTAGCGTGTAGACGTATTTTGAATGTCGAAGCAATAATTTATTAGTCATATGTAAGAAATATCTTTAGCTCAAAGATTTTTAGCCAAATTGGTTAGATTCTGTTTTGAATGTTTGGAATATTTTTTGTATTTGTAGAAACTTGTGAAAGTGAACAAACAATTGAAAATACGATTAAAATTGATTTTTTTATCTAAATGAGCAAACATTGTGTTTTCATTTTCCATTTTTCAACTTTTACAGTTTTACAACAAAATATTGATTTTAAGCCTTTAAGAATAGAGCTTTAAGTACAAAAATTTTCTTGTGTGTCTGTTAGTTAAAGCAAACGATTCTAGGTAACCTTGCTGAAGACAGCTTCGTTTTTCACCAAATATTTTGCGAGATACAGCCATTTCAAAGTTGGCTGTTATGAGAGCTATAAACAATTGGATTCTTCTTGACTTTTTGATCTTACGCCACAATATATTACTAAACTCATACACTCATGATATTAATTCTATGCATAATTGAACGGGCTTTTTCTCAAGGTATATAAAGTTCCTGCGTATGAATGAATAAATCTTTTAAAAACGCAACAAAGTAAAAACCCCATTTTCCAAACATAGTTTTTAACCGAAAATTATAAAATTTTCGCATTTGAAGTAAAATTTTCGGCTTTTTTATGACCCCTAATTTTCGATGCCAGATTCTGATGGAGGGTAACGTTGAAAAACTAAAAAAAAGCCATGCGCGCGGAAGTTCTAGGCAAAAAAATTGACTGCTCAAAAAAAATACATTTATATTAACTAAGAAATTTGTTTCTGCCATAGAAACTTGTTCGATTTGCATGTAAAAGTGCTCTTGGATTCTAAGTTACAGTCGACTCTTTCGGCAACGTACACCCCAAAAGGAAGCTTGTGTCGAATGAACGCCCCAAAATTATTTTATTCAAATTTGATTTAAAAGCAAGAATCTTGCCATGAAAATTAACTGTTCACTGAAAAAGTGGAAAGTTTACTGTGTTTACTATCCTTTCAATGGGTTGAACTTGTCATTTATTTTAGCATGGACGTGCTCAAGGGATTAAACCTCCGTCATTTATTTGCCTTCCTCGATTCGAAGACAGATGAGCAATTCTTTCAGTGGCTACAATAAGTGGGACTCCTCATTCACAGCGTCGATGTTCTACGTGTCAGCATCATATGAAGTTTAACAAGTTGAGTCTAAATTGAGTCTAGAAATGACTTTTCAATCAAATTTGAATAAAATAATTTTGGGGCGTTCATTCGACACAAGCACCCTAAAAGTTTGTTCCCGCCTAGGGTCCCACACTTTTTTACCTCAATTTTTGCGGTCATTTTCCGAACCTGATTCGTCAGTCTAGTTGGAAATATCGTAAGGATTCCAATTTTGCCTTTTCTGCAAAAGACAATAACATTGGCTTTTTAAAGCCGAATTCTCCCTATAACGTACACCAAATCCAAAACAGGTGTAAAAAACAACCAGTTCATAATTCAAGAGCACTTTTACATGCAAATCGATCAAGTTTCTATGGCAGAAACAAATTTCTGTTAATTTAGTTGTATCAATTTTTTGAGTAGGCGATTTTTTGCCTAGAACTTCTGCGCACATGGCTTTTTTAGAGTTTTTAACGTTATCCTCTATCAGAATCTGGTGTCAAAAATTAGGGGTCGTACTTAAAATGCCGAAAATTTTATAATTTTCGGTTAAAAAATATGTTTGGAAAATGGAGTTTTTACTTTATTGTGTTTTTATAAGTATTTATCCATTCGTATGAAAAAAACTTTGTATACCTTGAGAAAAACCCCTTTCATTATGCATAGAATTAATATCATGAGTAGGGTTGTCGATCCGACCGGTCGATTTCGACCTTTGAGGTCGAAAGGTCGACTTTTTTCGACTTTCGACCTTCGACTCGACCCGACCGGTCGAAACTTTCGACTTTCGACTCGACCCGACCGGTCGAAACTTTCGACTTTCGACTTTCGACTCGACTCGACCGGTCGAAACTTTCGACTTTCGACTTTCGACTCGACTCGACCGGTCGAAACTTTCGACTTTCGACCTTGACCACCGGTCTAAAACCACCAAATTGAATAGGATTTTATTGCTGAACACGCTCCCTGGAAGGGGGGAGCGTGGGAAAGACTTATAAAAGAGGTGAAACACCACCTCCGTAGGACCCTAAGCAAGAGCGTATATGTCCGAGAGGTGTTTGAGACCCTGGTAATCCAAGTTGAGTCGATAATCAATAGTCGGCCGATCACATTTTTATCACACGATCACCAATTTCCCCAGCCACTAACACCCTCTCATTTTTTGACGCCGTTAAAAACTGGTATGCCACCAACTGAGTTAAACGAGACCGATTTTGTTCCAAGTCTCAGCAATACCCATAATTTAGTCGACTTGTGGGAGTCCCAAGCAGTGATGTATTTTCGAGATTTTTCGCTCCGGCTTCGGCTCTGAGATCTGAACTTGAAAAAAATTGAAAAAAAAAATTGAAAAAAAATTGATTGAAAAAAGAAGGCAGCCGACACAATAATCTAAATTTTGGGTGGTAACTTGCCTAGATAGTATGCAGAAAAAGTAGGTAAAAAAAGTTCGAAAATCATAAAAAGAATAAAAGGGCTATAGTGAATAATAGGGTTCCAAAAATCAGCTTGGTCCCCCCTGTTGTTTTTACAAATAAAACCTTGTGAAGAATAGGGTTCCAAAAGCAGCTTGGTCCCCCCGTTGTTTTTACAAATAAAACAACAGGGGGGGACAAAGCTGATTTTTGAAACCCTATTTTTCACTAACGCCGAATAAAAGTAATTTTTTTTAATTGTCAAAATATTGAGATTTCAACCATCAAAACGACTTTTTGATTGCATTTTTTTTAATAAAACCGACCCTTTTGTCTAGAGATGATGGCTTGACCTTTTCGGGGCGGGACGGGTCAGAATTCAAATTTAAAAATTTCGGGACGGGACGCGGGACGAGACAGGTCAAAAATTTATATCGGGACGGGACCCCGGGACAGGGAAGATTTTCGGGACGGTCATGAAAATTTGCGATGGGGAATTTCAATCCTATATGCTTTATTCATGCTTCAATTTCCAGACGTTTGACATTCTTCCGATTGATTCACGTTTGTTGGGCTTCCTGTAAGATCTGATTCATGGTACAGTCAACCCTCAATATAACGGCCCGCAGTGGCACCGGCCGTGGAGGGACGTTATATCAAGGGTTGACTGTAATTACAAGTTGAAGGTAGTTGTTGAAAAATTGAATTTTTTCGGGACGGGACGAGACGGAATTTAAATATTTTTTTTTCGGGACGGGACACCGGGACGAGACAGGTGCCAAAAAATTTCTGGGCGGGATTCCGGGACGAGACGATTCTCTAAAATTAACGGGACGGGATGGAATTGTCCCGTCCCGTCATCATCTCTACTTTTGTCCCTAAAAACCTCATTTCGGACCATTAAGTAAAAATTTTTAAAACTTTAAAAAAAATTAATTCTGGCAAAAGTTGGTTAAGCCAAACATTTCACATTTAGTTATTATAAACCCCTCATCAATATGTCAACATAAAGCTGAGTATCCGCCTTTTATATCAAGCTATAGAAGTCATACATGTGTATGAAAATATTCGATTTCCTGAATATACTCAAGTTAAATTTGATGTCATTCAGTAATTGGCTGAAAGCTTGAGCGAAACCAGCTTTTTTGAATAACTGCTTGCAGATTCGGATTCTTAATGAAATTTTGCAACAGAATGAGCTGATCTTACAGTCAGGGCTTCCCGTGTTAAGTAATAACCTACTGTTAAATTACACACCTGTCCATTGAGTTTGTGGGAAAATAGTCTTCTTTTGCTGGAAAGCTGATCCTTGCCGTCTACTGCCTGTGTTGTTGAAAGCGTCACTGCTAGGTATGCCTCTGCTGGTACTGTCGGCAATTTTCGGGCAGAGTTGGAGGGAGATCGAGACAATCCTAGTTTAAGACTGCTTGGCTCTTGTGTTCGGGTGGGCGACAGGCCAGGTGGTGATCTAGCTTGAGAGTTATCAGAAAATTGTTCAGGTGTGGCTGGAAGGATGCGAGGAGTAGACAGTTTTTGACTGGATTCAGGTCTCAAAGACATTCCACCTGTAATTTGCAATGTTTGCTACAATGTTTGGTTAGAAAATAAGTTAAAATGGAGAAAAAAAGAAAAAAATCGGTCAAACCTTAGAAATTTATATTTTTTCTTTTGCTGCTCTTAACTCCGAATTTTGCACTAAATATGATAGTGATATTAGTTTGATAAAAATAAAGTTTGATTTTCTGTTTCATGCTATTAAAGTTTTGGAATTTGAATTAATTTTGTCTTGACACAAAAGAACAAAATAACTCAAAACTTTGGATTTCTTTAACTATTTTGAAAGCTGTATAACACTTTTTGTAGAGGAGACTCATTTCTGAATGGTTGTGTTTTGTTATCTTATTCTACAGGGTGGTTCGAGAATTTTTGACACTTTCAAACAGCCATAACTTTTTTATGTGCCAAATTCCGAAATTCTGTAAACGCAGATCAACTCAGTTTGAGCTCCGATTTAGTTTGGTATATAATGTCAAAAACTCGATTTTCGCTTGGTCCCCCCTGTGGTTTGGCTTTTGCCCAACCAGAGGTCATCTACAGACTAGGACACAAACCACACAACCCAGATCAACTCAAACTGAGTTGATGTGCGTTTACAGAATTTCGGAATTCTGCCTATAAAAAATTTATGGCTGTATAAAAGTGTTAGAAATTCTTGAACCAGCCTGTAGTTTGTGGCTACACAATCGGTTTCGCCCGAAAAATTATTGGTAGACAGATTATTGGGTCAATTTTTATAATTCGGGTTAAAAAGGATTGTGTAACCACAAACTAGAATAAAATTAAAATTCAAGATTAAGAACCACGAAAAAAATATTTTTTGGCTCCTAAAACTTGAAGTTTTGACTCATTTCGTATTTTGGTGTCGAGACAAACATAATTCGAACACTACAATTTCAATGCCTCGTAACAAGTTCAATGACCCGTTTTTTTTTCAAATTTATAGCGCCATAGTGTTCACTAACAAGGGAGCATCAACAGTGGGTCACACTCTTATAGCTTGTGATATACCAAATTGTAGCATTTTTCATGCTGAATCTCATGGTATATCCAGTTTTTGCGAACGGAGACAAAAATTTGTGGAAAACCAACACTCAAAAAAACTTCCAAATCGAAAATATCTTTAAAACATTTTTTTTAAGTGAACCACTTTTGTTCCTGCAATTTTTTAATTTCAAGTTTTAAACTCATTCGAAAGAGGAGACAATTCTAAGCAATTTCACTTTTTACAAATTTGCAAGTTTTAAGTTGGACCTCAGGGATATGGCCAATTCAAAGTTTGACTATGTCGAATTTCTGAAATGTGGTTATTTTCATTTTTTCTTATGCACTTTTCAAGCTTTATTACAGCACCCATACACGTTATACATCTTGCTTGGCTAGATATTTTCTTATTAAAATTAGTTTTTTAACAGACTTTTTATAATAAAACCTTTTTTATTTCAAATAAATTAACAATGTATTATTAGAGATGGAAACGGGACGGGATACCGTCCCGCCCACCCCGATTGTGGCCCAAAATTCCGTCCCGTTATCCCGCCCGTTTTTTTCAAAAATCCCGGTCCCGTTCCCGTTTTTTGCCCGATCCCGTTAGTCATTTTTAGGAAAATTTTGTACCAAAAGTAAGAAATTTTATGAGGAAATTTTTCGTAAATTCTGTTTTTTGCATTTTTCTGATACGATCATTCTTTGTTTGCTATGTTAATGGCTTTTTTCTTTATCTGATCTACTAACGTTTTCTAGATGAGCGAAATTTGGAATATCGGCCTTTACTCAAAGCTCTCAGCATTCGAAGCGGAATGTTGCGCTTGTAAAAAAAAGATCAAGATAGCATATCGCAGCACTAAGGGGCTATTCGTTCACGCAAAGCAGCATGATGAGTGCGCAGCCAAGCTTAATGATCTCTATGAAAAGGAAGCCTCTCAGAAGAACTCGCTGGAGAAGTTTGTCAAGATTTTGCCAAAAGGTAATTTTGTGGCCCAAGTTTGTCATTTTACAATAGGAATCAAATTTCGCATCGTTTTTTTTTGATTATAGAATCCATGGCTTGGCTACATTCTTGGATGCACGGTTTAAGGACAGAATTTCCTCAGACAAGGCAAAATAAAATGTCAATAAAACATCCTTGTGAAGCGCTGAAGCCATTTTTACTGTTAAATTAACGATTTAAGAAAAATCCCGTTTTTGGACGGCATCCGGGATCCCGTTTTTTCAAACTCAAAATCCCGTTCCCGTTCCCGTTTTTATTTTGGCCGAAAATCCCGTCCCGTTATCCCGCCCGCAGCCCATTTTCCAGCTCTAGTTATTATCATTAAAGATTCAAAAAAACAAAAAAAATACATAAGAAGAACAAAACCATGAAAAAAGAGCAAAAACGGTTTTTTATGAAACAACTTTATCTATTAGAATATCAATAAAAAAGATGCATGACGTGTTTAACCTAAAAAAGGTTGTATTCTAAAAAATCTGTTAAAAAACTAGATTTTTTTGTTAAAAACCCATTCTTACACAAAAATATCTAGTCAAGCAAAAAGTTTTATTGCATTGAGTAAGCTTGTGTAAAGGGGTATATAATGTGTAAGGGTGCTGTCATAACATTTGAAAAGCGTATGCAAAAAATGAAAAAAATCACATTCCAGAAAATCGACATAGGTCAAACTTTAAGTTGGCCATATCCATGGAGTCCAACTTAAAACTTTCAAATTTGTAAAAAGTAAAATTGCTTAGAATTGTCTCCTCTTTCGAATGAGCCAAAACTTAAAATTGAAAATAATTGCAGAAACAAAAGTGGTTCACTTTTTAAAAAATGTTTTAAAAATATTTTCGAGTTGGAAGTTTTTTTGAGTGTTGGTTTTCCACAAATTTTTGTCTCCGTTCGCAAAAACTGGATTCACCATGAGATTCAGCATGAAAAATTCTACAATTTGGTATATCATCTTTAGCAATAAGAGCGTGTTCCACCCACTGTTGATGCTCCCTTGTAAGAAATTCTGAATTAGGAACACCAAATTTCTCACATGACCATCGAAGTGCTATACATTTTGAGCAGTAAAAATAAAATGTTCTATTGCTGTTTTTGGGAGACTTTTACTTCATCCAATTGCTGAAAAAAGAATTTAATTCCCAGACATTTTTAAAAATTATAAAGAATGCTCCAAATTTACATTTTTGATCTAATTTACTGAGAAAAACATAAATTTTCAGTGTTCCAATAAACTTTTATAACCTTCAACACCAAAAGCATTAAAAATTTAGTTATACAAGCACACACACTTTGATTTCCACCATGTGACATTTAAGTAGGGTAAAAACAAAAAATAAGAAATATATTTTGTTCCGTGATTTGTGCCGATTTCACACATATATAAACGGCACAAATGACTTTTGCAAACAAGCAATAGCTACCAACCTGTGGTTTGTAGCAGATCATGTGTGTGTGGCACCAATCCTTTCTGGGTGTTGGTTGCGTGATGGTAGGTGTCTTCACGAGAGTCTCTGGCAGACATAGAGCGTCCCTGTAAACGGAGACTAGGCGCTCGGCGATCACCGAGCTGTTGGATTAGTCGCAACTCTGCAAGCGAAAAATTTAATTGTGATAGTTTATTAAAGTTTCGTTGTGAATTTAATAGTGTTGTCCACTGGAAAATTCGATTTCGAATATTATTCGAAAATATTCGAAATTTTCGAATATCGAGTATTGTCTCGACTCGAATATACGAAAATTTCAAATATTCGACAACCCTAGAATTTAAAATTTGGTGCTACTTGCATATACAACCCACCCAAATCAAGTTTTTTTTAAATGTTCCCAAACACCTTATATCGACCTAAAATCGCCGTCAGGAGTTCACAAAAGAAGTTCGATCGGTAGTTTCGTAGCTGGCATGGCCTCAATGTTACTGAAGTTCATCATTAAATATAGTTTCATTCGTCGATTTTGCGTCTAAAATCTTCGCAACGCTGGACTTCTTGGTGTTAGAGATCGCTTGCAGAAGACCTGTTGATTTCAGACAAATTCAAGTTATGTTGATTTTTGTTACGTTAATATTTAGGCTCATATTATTTTCAATTTTAGTGGATTTGAACTTCGAAAGGGGCTTATTGTTCTATGAAGTCTAACAGGTTTCATACTTTGAATGATATGAATTGAATGATATGTTACTTTGTGTTCCTGTGTTTAATAGAACTTTAAAACATTAATTTTCTAAAACTATTTTCCGAAGACAAGTGGGTATGAAGAATGCAAATACGAAGAAATAAATTAAGTGCAGGAATAATTTCTCTGTCAAATAAAACAGAAATCAACAGGGGAGAACAAGGCGAAATGTGGAAAAAATCAACAGGGGGACCAAGGCAAAATTTGCAACCGATTCTGCAGTAGCACCGATGCGCGCACTCACTTACCTTAGACATAATTCCGAGCAAGACTCTCGATCAAAAATGCAATTAGAGGTACTTTTTGTCAAGTCCCATGTTGAAAAACAGGGTAAAACAGTCATACGCTCGAGATTTCAAAATGCCCAAAACTCGATTCTTATAGACCAGAACTCAAAAAAATGCTTTTTTTTGAACTCCTGAGGCGATTTTGAGTCGATATAGGGTGTTTAAAAACACTTTTAAAAAAAGTTGATTTTGGGGAAGGGGTGGGGGTTATATGCAATTAGCGTCTAAAATTTAATAGAAAATTAAAGAGCATGAAAATTCAGGTTCACAATCATTTTTCAAACATTTATTATCCAAATTAAATAAAATCCAATTGAAATTGAATTAACTAACTTTGTTCCTCTCTCTGCTGCTCCTGTAAATCGCCTCCTGATCGGCGAAGATGGCTGGGAGATTGGCTGTAGGAATAGAAGCTAGGGTCCATTTGGCTGGAATACATGTATGACACAATGGATTAGCTATTATTCTCAACCTGCAAAACACTTTTGTTTTACTTACAGCCAGTTTTTAGGGGTTCTTTCTCACAAAATGAAATTATATCATCCATCGTGAATTTTTTTTTGCATAAATGAAAAAAGTGCCCTTTAATTTATTTCTTTGTTTTTGGTTGGAAGCCGAAAAATATATAGGTTGTTATGTGGGCGAAAAATGTTAGAAAAACACACAGACATATTCTTTTTGGTAAAAAAATTATTTTAAGCAGCAAAAAGTTTGTTTGAAAACACCTGCTAGACAGAAAAGTGTGACATTTTGGTAATCATAATAAAACAAAAAAAAACTTTATATATTATTTGTTTGTTCCGGTTATAAAAATATATAGATTCCATGAATAAAATAACCTTTGGACAAAATTGACATTAGATAAAAGTTTTGAAGAAAATAAAACATAAAATGTAGATTTGCTTAAAGGGACTCCCCAGACCAGCTGAGTATGAAAAAGTGGCTTCGGTGGCGAAGTGGATAAGCGTTTGTGTTTTATGGCCCAGAATCGTGCGCAGGTTCGGTCCCACGTGATGGCACTAGAGGTGATGAAACTGGTTCAGGCGGGATTTCGGGACGGGATTTTTAGCCAAAAATATTTCGGGATCGGGATTTTGGAAAATAAAATCCGGGATTCCGTCGGCATCCCGAACAAATTTCGGGATTTGGCTAATATCAAATCTAAGTGGAAAATTACCACTAGTCGCATCATTTCTGCACTCAGTAGCCTTTAACAACCTTTCCTTTACCCCGCGCACACACGCAGCCATTTAAAAAATCATTTATTCACGCTTTTTTACAACAATGAACATCACTGTATAAGCAAACATTCAATCGGGCGGTGCTACCCGACATCTTGATGACATTGCCGTACACTCCACATTTTGCTTCAGTAGCCGACAGCTTTGCAAAAAGATCGATTCTCCAAATAACACTCATCTGAAAATGCAAAAAGATAAAGAGCGCATCAACGTACAAAAGCGGAAACGATGCAGCAGAATTCATTAAACAAATAATGAATAATTGATGAAAATGCTGTAAAAAATCGTGTCGGGATTTCGGGAAATGGTCGGGCGGGATTTCGGGACGGAATTTCGGACCAAAATCGGATCGGGTGGGATCGGGATCCCGTCATCACCTCTAGGTGGCACACTAATTATTTATTTTGGGTTATGTATTGGTCAAACAACCTAAAATAAACAGTGTGCCGCCACGTTGGATCGAACCTGCGTACGATTTTGGGCCATAAACACAAACGCTTATCCACTGCGCCACTTTTTCCCACACAGCTTATCTGGCGAGCCCCTTTAAATTGGCAACAATATTAAAAACCGCTTGCATTACCAAACATGTCAAATGGATGGTAATAACTGCTTTTTCACTGTTTTTTTCATAACAGAAGTTTTTTTATGAAGCGTGATTGACCATTTTTTTGAACTTCCGTAGTCGTTGTTAGGCCAGAAGACATGTTTAGATGGAAGAAAACGTTTGTTAAAAATTGACTTTTTGTCTTAGGGGACTAACACTTTAATGTTAAGATATTTTTTTGCGTCTTATATTCAATCTTAGCATTTTCTTCAGTGAAATCGTCAGTATTGCCAATCTCGGCAATATAAGTACCAATATTCGCATTTAGAAACCCTAATAATAATTATGCAAATGTGTGATTTTTAGATGAAATTAGCATTTTTTCGCACAGATTTGTCCGATTTCGATTGTTACAGTCAAACCTGGATACATCGGCATTGTCGATATAACGGTACGTGCAGCTGGTCTCAAGAGTGGCCTTTATATCCAGGTTTAACTGCAAAGTCAAAATTTCTGATTAAAAAAAATTGAGCAAATAAATTGGTCTGATTCATAGCAAGACTATTTTTGCTACCATATTTGTCATTTCTAAGCAAAAATCAAAATACATGTTTGAAATTTTGAGAAAATAAAAAGTAAAGGCAAAACACAATGTCAAAATTATTTGACTGACATAAAAGCAACTAAATTTTGGGTTGTGAAACTTTATTATTAATGCAAAAAAAGTTGTAGTGTTTCAAAATCTATTTTTTTCCGGCAGCTAACTAAACTGTCATAAGCACACACAAGCCTGATGCTGTGACAAGCACATTAAGTCACACAGGAAGCGATAATAGCAATGACAAATAACCTTAGAACAGGGTCGTAGCCATATAATTATGGTGCCGGAACACAGACACATCAACCACCTATATTGCTACTATTGTTTTTTTTAGAAAAAAACAATGCACATAACTAATGTTGACTGAACAGTATTGCTCTTTGCAATACAACTATATTTAAGCTGGAATGAGGTGATGAAAAACTGTGTATATTTTAGTAAACTAATTAAGGTCTAGCTTCGTGTCCCATTTTTTTAGAATTTGAATAAAAATTTATTGAAAATAATGTAAGTTCTTAAAATGGTCATACTTTTTGATTTTTATTGTTCTCTTCTGCAAACAAAATAGCAAATCTCTAGCTTTCTAATAAGATATTATGTGTAAAAGTAATGAAAATCAAAGAGCAAAACGCAAAATTAATCGACGGATTCGGCCCGGACACCCTGTAGTTAGGAACTTAACTATACTCCGAAAACACTGAAAAAAGAAATTGAACAAAGTCTTGATAGCAAGATTTCAAAACTTAAAAAAATTGAATTAGAAAAAAATTTAAAATAAATAAATAAAATCCTGGGTCCGAATCATGCATATACTTTACATTTCTCAAAATTTCAATTAAAATTGTAATAAGATTTGATTTAACACCCAATACAACTAAAAAATTTAGTCTTCAGATTTGTAGATCACCCTAGAAATTATTTTGGACACAGATCATCTCAAGAAAAAAGACCAGTCGTCAAAAAAAGGTAAAGCGTTTAAAAAAAGACAAGTTGGGCACCCTGCTAGCCACTCTCCTTATTAAAATGAATGGTCTGCAAAACAATTTGCAAATCTTTAAAGGGCGAGCCTATCTGGAAAACCGGATGTGTGCGAGGCAAAAATTGAATGTAGTCTGACAGGTTGGAAGGAATGGATTTCTCTACGACAAGAAACCCTATTCCTCACTCCGAGAAATAAGAGAATCCCTTATTCTCACGTCCTTTAATTTATGTAGATGAGGAAAGGAGATGAGGAGGCATTAAAGCTAATTATTTAAAAAACGCCCACAGTTGACATTGGCCATCAAACTAGTCGTAATATAACCAGAAAATTGGTTTTTTTTTAATAATGAGTTTAATAATGAGCATATTATGTTCATCCATATTCACAGCAATCTATACAGACAAGGAACGAAAATTGCATTGAAAATTGCATAGAAATTGCATTGCTAGATGTGTTCTTCAAAGCATGATATTAAAAATTTAACATTAAAAAATTAGACGGCTATTTCCAATCTGTAAAATGAACCCTTTATTCCTTAAATTCAATTATCCTGTGGAATTTTTAGACCGTATTTCCTCTAATTAACACCCCTGATTCAAAATCGTGTTTTTGGCATTGTGTTTTTGGCCCACTTTTTGATCACTTCTCTCAAGCAAGTAACCAACCATTTGATAGCTAATCTTTCTAGCTACAAAATGAGTGGTAACTTGCCTGAGAGAAGTGATCAAAAAGTGGGCCAAAAACACAATGCCAAGAGCACGATTTTGAATCAATTGGGGGCGTTAATTAGAGGAAACACGGTATTTTGTAATATGATTTTTTGTTGAGATTCGTAATAAAATTGCAATCCTGATTAACGTCAGAATTTTGAAAACAAATTCAAGATGCTCTAAAAATTTAAAGGTAATAGAAAACTGATCAACCCTTTTTTGAATTTTTTTCTTTTCCATGTTTATTTCAAGGAACTTTATGAAGAAATTTTGAAATTTCTCATATTATCCAACTTTTGATTTTGCACAGGTTCGTCTGACATCGCAACACTGAATTGTCAACAAAATATGGCTTCATAACTAGAGTTGAAAAATGTTAGTTTTAATTGCCCCAATTGTGTTAAGACTATCTCTTTAACAGCTATCTCTTTAATAGCTCTCACCCGCCTCCATCCCATTAAAAAATAGACAAAAAAGTTCAGAAGTTTATTTTTAAGTATAACAAGATTGTGCAGTCCTGCTCCATTTTACGGAGAAAACATTTCAATAGAACTTTAAATAAGAGAAAAATTGCTTGTATAAAAGAGCTAACAGGAATGTTTTTAATACACTTGACGCTCGATTTAACGACACCGCGGGACCCAAATCGAGCGTCCTTAAATCAAGCGAAGAAGAGTAAAATAAAAGCTATTCGATAGAGAATGAAGAGGGCTACAAAACCTGATTTTTGGAATTTATTTATTGTAAATTTTTCATGGAAAAGATATAGTTCAAAACGTGTTTACAAACTTTTTTACACCAGTTAAACATAAATAATAATAAGTAATAAAGGGTGATATATAAATCTGCTCGCTAATCTCTGAAAAATGCCTGCTAATTTTAAAAAATTTCGGCTGATTTTTGGAAAAAAAAATCACCGGGAGTTTTTCCAAAAATTAGTGGGATTTTTCAGAAATTAGCGGGCATTTTTCAGAGACTGGCGGGCAGAATCAAATACCACCCATTAATAAAATATGGATTAATAAATTTTATCGTTTGAGCTATAAACAAGCTATAAACTTACAAATGCTCTTGATTTTAAGACTAAAAAAGATGTTTCACTTACAAAGCAGCTTTTCAAAGTGTTCTTTGCCAGCCTTTCGTATTTTAAGTCGCTCTGAACATTTTTACATTTTTTTCGATGCGTTGAAGCCGAAAAACAGGCATATAGCCACCTCTGTCTTAAACCACAAAAATTTTGTTTTGGGATACCTTAGTCCCCAAGCTATTTGGAATCTTAAAAAAATAGCTTGGGAACAAAAGTATCCAATATAATTTGTGGTTCAAGGACTATGCCCGTCGCCGGCAATGAAAATTTCACACGTTTGAATGCGGGACACTATTTTTATTGCGAAAATATTTTGGATTACAGGGTGTCCCAAGAAATTCCCTCGATGAAAGTTATTGAATTTTTTTTTGTCCTGACACGATTTTGAAATTCTGTTTTCACAGATAGTCTCAGAATGTTACAGCAATCATTATTCTGCTAAATTCACGAAAATTTTTTTTTGTTCATTTTTGCCTTGGTCCCTCTGTTGTCCAGAAAATAATTCACTAAATAACGAAAAGTGTGAAAATCGGTATTTTTGGACCACAGGGGGGGTGGTCAAAAATGACCGAAAAAATTTTTTCGTGAATTTAGCAGAATAATGATCGCTGTAACATTCTGAGACTATCTGTGAAAACAGAATTTCAAAATCGTGTCAGTACAAAAAAAATTCAATAACTTTCATCGGGGGAATTTCTTGGGACACCCTGTATTTTTTAGTAAACTAGTAATAAAATCATCATTGGAAATCGAACCCACTAACAATTTAGACCAGCCGCCGCTGCTTTACCACTACACTACCAAGTAACGTTTTTGGGGCATTGAAAAACATGAAAAAAATTTTAAGAGCGACTTCAAATATGGAGGGTGTGCAAAGTACAGCTCAAAGGCTTCAAAAAGGTTATAAAATTTTTAAAAAATCTCACAGCACGCTACAGAAATGTCTAGTAATAGAAATTTAGGCCCTATACGACAATAGGACGCTTTTTTTGCCTTGGTCCTCTCTGTTTTTTTCACATTTCAGTTTTGACTAGTCATTTTTCCTGCTTTTTTATTGCGTCTTTTACAATCAATTTCTTAAAGCAATTATGGTTCGAAAACTAATTGTGGAAACGACCAAAATGCCTGATTTTTCCGCTCTTCGATTGAAGCATTTGTTCCAATTCAACCTTGACGAGACAATCGACTTTCTGGCAAACACTAAACTTTTGAAAAATGACATGCGATGCACTATTTGGGAAACTGATTGAACAAATTACGAAAATTCATGCCTAATTCATTGTTGTCGTTACTTTTATTGAAAATAAAGTAATTTGGAAAAAAATGCGAAAAAAACAACAGGGGGACCAAGACAAAATAGCGTCTTTTTGTCCTATAGGGCCGAAATTCATTGAAAACAAATGTCATGAATATTTTCTTTCACAATGTCTAGTCAGGCAACTAAAACAGTTGACTTAAAAAGAAACTTTAACTAAAAAGGGTTTCCTTCTCTTACGTAGAGGAAGTTAACTTGCGGGGGGGGGGAGGGAAAGCGGTACTAACATCTAAACTTTCGCCACTTAAACTTTTCAAAGAACACCTTACTTCAATCTGGATTTGAGAAAAGCAGTAAAAGGATGCATTATTAGCCACTGCCTCTGCATAAACAATTAATGACAGTTGTTTCAACCTTTGCTAATACTGCTCAATTATTATTATGGATGCCATTTGGCTTTAAAAATGGAAAAAATATATCTTTTTGGCTTGTTTGTTGACGTGTTGGTGCTTGGTAAATTGAAAAATGTGCATTGGTCTCTTCGTTTTTTGCAAAAAATTATGCCTTGGTTTTTAATCCGTCAGTGGTCTTGAATTGACTTGACCATTCACACTTTTGAATCATTTTTAGGCAAAAAGATTAGTCAAAATTTGTGAACATTTTTGTCTTGGCCCACAAGCATAGTGGGGGCGCCCGGACGTCCGGCTAACGGACGGCGGGACGGCGAACGGCCGGCCAGTGGACGATTGGAGGGCCGGCAGGTGATGATCCAGACGGGAAGATGAAGAAACAAATTATTAAAAAAACTAATATATGATCGGAATTTTTATTGTTTTTTCTTTGTTAAGTCCAAGTTTTAGCTCTTTGTCATGTGTACGTCGATAATTTTTTGTTGAATTTTATTTATAAGACTATGATAGTGTATATTGAAAGGCAATATGGCAACGATACCGATTTGGGTATTTAGGGTCGCAGGCAAGTAAAAGGAAGGACGAATAGGGTGAAAACCAGCTAGAAATTTTCTAAGAAAAACAGGTTGAAAATGTTGTCAAAACATTGTTGTCTACTAACGTTTTACTACACAAATAAAAAAAATTTATGTTACAGACGGCGGCCGGCAAAATTTTGGACGACCGGCAGGACGGACGGGAAAATATTTGAACATCCAGTCGGCCGGCGAAATTTCAAAAGACAAGGACGTGATGCCGTCCAAATTTGAAAAATGTGCCCCACTATGCTCACAAGCTGTTTTTTTCTTAGGATGGGGAGCCAGCTGAACAAATTTTAGAGCTAAAAATTACATTAAAAATAGAAGGCCTTAGTCAAGGCCTTCACTTGATTCCATCATAGGTTTGAAAAAGTGGTCTTGGTGGAGCAGTGTATGTGCGTTTGTGTTTTTTGGCCCAAAATAGTGCACAGGTCCGATTCCACCTGGTGGTATCCTACGACAGTATCCCAAGTGCACCCGTCTCCTCGAAAAATTTTTTGTACTTTTAAATAAAAGTACAAAAAGTAAAAGAACATTTCATATAGGAAAAGTAGAATATTGAATGCAAACCAGCTAAAGAAATTTAAGAATATGGTTGGAGTGAAGTTGAATGGTTTTTAAAATTAACATTTTAGGTCATACTCAGCGACTAAGTTTTAATATTAATAAAAAAAAAATTTTCAGTTGAAAATAGGTACTTTTATTTAAAAGTACAAAAAAATTTCGAGGGGGGGGTGTACTTAGGCTTTTACGGTATCCTACTTATTTTGGCTTGTTATCTTGATGATTCGACTTTTTTAGCGCCAGATTTGGAATCAGCGACCCAGTTACCCCTAGACACGGGTCAAACAAGCCAAAATAAGTAGGGTGTCACCAGGTGGAATAAAACCTGTGCACCATTTTGGGCCAAAACACATAAACGCACATCCACTGCGCCACCGAGGCCACGTATTCAACATTAAGTAGCTTTTAACCTCGTTCTTAACCCCCTTCCCCCTAAATATGTGATCTGTAAAGTTTGCTCAAACTAAAACCCTGAAGCCTTGACGAATTATAGTCTGGCTGCTTTAAATGTACGCATCTTAAACAAAAAGTAACATTTTCTTAAAAAAGTCTAATTTAAACTTGTCCTTAACCAGCTTGTCTGGCGCATAACCTAATAATATCTATTTCTTTCTTAAAACTATTTCAGAACAGTAATCTTTAGCCTATCCAAAAAAACTCTATTTCAATTAGACTAATGCTGCTGACCAACACAAGTTAAATTTATTATGCAAATGTTATGATCATAAAAATGTTCTATTGAATTGTAGCTGTACTTCGAAAAAAATAGAGCATTCTTTTCAAATAGCGTGAATGGAACAGCTCTGTCTCCTTCTGCACCAACTTTAATTTGGATAATGAAAGCAGTGTGGTGTAATGGGCGTGTTCGGGCTCTATTTTATTTTTGGTCAAATTACTAATACAAAAATATTATTTTTCGTATTTTTATAAGATGAATCTGAGCAGGAGTAATTTTGCAGCTTCAGTAGAAAATGACCAATAACAATTGAAAAATCGAGTGAAATATGCCAACAACTGGATACACATTATGACTAATTACAACGAGTGGCCATCAAAGAAGTCAATGTGACAACAAAAGAGAATGTCAGCAAGTGCCGGCAGCTCAACTCAAACAGGACTCAGGTGACCAGGTCAAGCCAAATATTTCTGAGCCGAAAAAATGGAGCCGAGGTTGATAGCACAGCTAAGCAGCAGGAGGCACTTATGACTGCGTACAACGAGTGGGTACACTTTTTTTGGAAATTGTAGTGCTTTTTTGACTAATTATCTTGTGCTTAGATGCAGGGTAGGCCAGCGTATATTAGGACAGACTCAAACATGATTCTCAAGCTACAATAAATGAGGAAAAAGTTTGAGTCCATCTTTAACTTAACTTCAAAATGCTTTCTTTCATAGCTTAAAAATGGCGGACTAAGACTTTTTCGGATTGTGCGTAAGGGCAGGGTAGGCCAGCGCACGTTAGGACGAACTCAGAAACGTTCCGCAAATGAGAAAAAAGCACAAAAAACGAATTTTCAACCCTACTGCCCTTATACAACGTATTTCCAATCAAATATACAAGTTTTTCTTGGTTAAATTCACAAATTTCATCTCAGCTTAAAAATCATTATTTTGCAAATGCCTGTGGCCTTCCCTTAACTTTTACAAACTCTATCGATTTTGTCTATAGATTTCAGTAGGGCAGATGAAAATCTTTAAATTTTTCTGATTTTCGAAGTGTTGAAAAAGCGGTGTTGAAAAACGAACCACTACAGCTTCAAAAACTTGTCGTCATCGAGAGCAACGATACCGATGGTGGGCAGGAGTACACTATTTGGGGTAGCCCAAAAGTGGGTTTTTTAGGGGAAAGTATGCTTTAGGCACTAAAAACGATGGAAAAGGCGAAAAAAAAGTGTGGGAAGGACATTATTCGAAAAAAAAAATTTTTCGATCACCTTGGTCCCCCCTGTGGTTTTTGTCAAATATTTTATTTCTGTTTTCATTACAAATATTACTTTCTTAATATGGTATATTATCCTGTGACAAACCAATTTTTTTCATTCATTCAATCATGTGAAAAATTTTTGGTGTGCAATTTGATTTTATTGTACCCCGTTTGGCCACTGAAGCTTGGCAAAAATAGTCTGTATATACGTTTTTGATCATGAGTCTTGCTCGGAATTATGTCTAAGGTAAGTGAGTGCGCGCATCACTAACTCTCAAACCCCCTGCGCCCCCGAAGGGTCTTGGAGTTGAGATGCGCGCACCCACATACCTTAGACACAAATCACTCCAAAGTGACTCTGGATGCATGGAAGCATGAATACCAGAGTTTATTTATGCGGTAGGCCCCAGTCAACAAAACTATGTTCAACATCTTTTCATGAAAAGTGGAAGGAGTAAAGCGAGCAAAATAAGTTAGAAAAATGAACAAGTAACGGGAACTAAAAGAGCTAACGAAACAAAGAAAGTTAGAATAATGAAGATAGAAAAAGAAGGCAAAAATGATGACTAACTAAACTATGGAAAAAAAACGTGATGAACCATGTTTATACGTAAACAGAAATTAAATATTTGACAAAAACGACAGGGGGACCAAGGCAAAAATGACTAAAAACTACAGGGGAGACCAAGGCAAAAGTACTAAAAACCACAGGGGGGACCAAGGCAAAATGACTAAAAACCACAGGGGGGACCAAGGCAATCGAAAAAATTTTTTTTTCGAAAAATGTCCTTCCCACACTTTTTTTCGCCTTTTCCATCGTTTTTAGTGCCTAAAACATACTTTCCCTAAAAACCCACTTTTGGGCTACCCAAATAGTGTACTTTAGCCCGACGGTGACCAACTTTACTTTCAATAATGGGCTGCTGTGCTCTGGCCTGGGGTATTTTATTTTTGTTTTCAGCGTTTGGTTATGGTTAGCTGTTGAAAATTTCGATAATTGGGTGTTAAGTTGGTCACCCTGACGCCATGGACGTTGGTATTGCAACTATAGATCCTTGTATTATAATTTTTTTATTAACAGAAAAAGAAATAGTCAGAAAAACACCTTCGAAAAATTGCATGAAAATAAAATAAATTATGTCAATACAGATAAGCACCGATACTTCAAATTCATTTAAATTTTAAAAAATTTCAAGAGGATAACAGGATAACAATGATCGAAGTAAGTGTGTATCTAGGCAAACATGTTGGCGACAAAAAAATTTTAGAGCAGTCTACCGTTTTAAGCATCAATATAACTGGAGCAATTAATTTTGGCTTTAAACATACAATAAAGTAAACCAAGCAAACCAAAAATTATTTGTAGTGACAGCGCAAAAAATATAAAAGAGGGAAGAAAAGGACATAAAAATTTAATTAAAAGTATGCATTCACGGACATTAAACACAAGTCTGGCTAGTTAGGGCACAGAATTGGCTTATCCAACCAGAAATATGTGAAGGAGAAACATTTTTTGTTGAAAAGAGATGCTATTTGCCAGTTAATTTATTAATACATTTGCTGTAGGTTTACTATAATTTCGAAAATTGGTTTTAGTAAAAAAACATAGATCGCTTCATGAAGAGGTAGGGTTGTCGAGTACTCGAGATTTTCTGCTTTCGGAACTCCTTCGGAATGCTCATCGCCTACTTTTTTTGATTTTTTTCAATTTTTTCAATTTTGTTATTTAAAAAACCACAAATTTGAAATTGAAAGGAAACCGAAAAAATTATTTTGAGCTCCGAAAGATTGGTAAAATTACCCTCAAATTCATGTCCCCGGGATGGCAAAAGAAATTTGAAGAGGTTTGGCTGTGAGGACGGTCTTTATTATTTCTGGAAGCAAGTAAGAAAAGTTTATGGAATTTTATAAAAAAATAATTGTCTGCTATTCCATTGTATATGATATGTAAATAAATCCTACTTTGTGCTTGTATTTGTTAAGAGCTAAAAGTAGGGGATGACGCTTCCGAAGAAGCACCCTCATGGAACTCCATTTTCGGTCTCCTCTCAATATCCTGGTTTTAGATTTGTGGTTTTTTAAATAACAAAATTTAAAAATTTTTTTTGAAAATAACTTTTTAGTCTCCTCTAAATTTCCTGGTTTTAGATTTATGGTGTTTTAAATAACAAAATTCAAAAAACATTTTGAAAAAAATCGAAAAAAGTAGGGGATGAGCCAATTTTCGAGTACTCGACTCGATACTCGAAAAATTTCGAATAATACTCGATATTACTCGACTTCGAGTAAATTTTGGTCGAAATTCTGGATAAAAATACAATAATTTGAAGTTAGTAGGGCATGGGAAAGCCAGACTGGCATACGATTCGATACACATTGTGATTCGATACTGCGATTCGATACACTTGCAGCTACTCATTAGAGCTCCTATCATTCGAACCGCCTTCTGAACTGACTGGTTAATTCGATATTCGACTGCAAGGCCAATTGACTGGATCTAAAAGAATAAAGCATAAAAGCATAAGATAAACCAAAACGTTACCTCGCGGTATAACCCCTGTCTTACTTGAAACGAACACAGTTTGACTGAAACGAAGTGTATGCAGCTATTTCTGAATCAAAACTAGCGTATCAATGGAGCTGAGAAACCCCAGTCGATCTCATACTTAATTGAATACTCAACGTTGAAACAATAAAAAATTACCTTGTTGCCACATCCTTTGATACAGTTCTGCTGCTATTCAGAATAAGGTTGTTACACAGTTTACTCGATCTTTTAAATTTTTTGGCCTTACAGTCGACTCTCGTTATAACGACCGCAAGGGGCCGGCTAAAAATGGGTCGTTATAACGAGAGTCGTTATATCGAGCTATAAAATACACTTGGACCAACCAAATGAGTTTTATTGGGTCGTTATATCGAGCGGGTCGTTATATCGAGCGTCGTTATAACGAGAGTCGACTGTATTTCTTGTTTTTATGCTATTTTTTCCAAAAAATTGAGCAATTTACCCCGCGATTGAAAGCTGAGAATGTTAGCTACGGAATAGTGAAGAAGCTTCTTGGTTTAGTTCACAAAAACTTATATATATTTTATCAGAAAAACGTTTAATCTACAGTAAAGGGGGAGAAACAATTCGGCCATGTGTAGAAATTGTTGTGAAGTGCTTGCGTGCACCGGTGCAAGCAAAAAAATTTTTCGGAAGTTCGGCCAGCGATTTAATAAAGTTTTAATGACAGTAGTTATTACAATAAACAAAATAACTTTATTAGTCTGATATTACAATGGTCAATATGAGAAACAATACGATAACAGCACTAGTCAATGACTGTTCTTTTGTTATTTTATTGGACGCTAAGTCTTATTTAGAAAGCGGGGTTCTTTTCCAACTAATTTTTTTCTGTAAAAAGGGAGAAGATGTATACAAGTGACTGTAGTTGTGCAAAAAGTCATAGCAGCTGTGCGAAAAGTCATAGTCATACTCAGATTCATGTCGCAGGTAGCGTTTTTACTGCTTCTTTTGAGTATGTACTCCATACATCTCTGCACTGTTCTCAAAAACGACTTTCTGTCTCTGAATCTAGGGTGTGAGCTTTATTTACTTTGGCCAAATTTGCAAGAAGCTCTTTGAGACGGGTGTCTGACGAAATTCTCGATGCAGTAGCCAGAATAACAGCGGATCCTTTATTTTGATTAACAGGTAGTAGTATTTAATAAGGCCAAATCTGATATAGATGACTTATACCTAAAACCAAAAAGTAGATAGTAGATCAGATTTGGCATTTTTCAATGAAAAACGCGAGATCTAGTCACCGTTTTACCCCGACCTCGCACCTCACACCTCCATTGTAAGCGCGCCATAAAGGTACACCTACCAACTACAATAAGACCAAAGCAAAGTACAAAATTTTCGATTTTCGACATTGCATAACAAAAATTATTAGTCACCAACTAAATCTAAGAAAGTTCAGAAAAGCTTTGATCCACAGCCAAAAAAAATTTCAGGGGTTTTATGACACCCTGATATCTGGTTGCATCTCTTGGAAAGTTTCTAGCTTTAAAGGCACAATAATCTATAGTAGGCGAGAAATTTGTAGGTCCATTAAGGTTGTTTGTCGAAGTGCACTTTTGTATGCCCCTAGGACTCCTGAAACACCTTGCACGGTCGAATGATGTAGATTCTAAAAACAACGACTTCATCCGAAACTATAAAACGACCAACAGAAAGAGATCACTAACATTTTGCAAAGTTGAGTTCATTTTAAGTTTAGTTGACTGAGGTCGTTTTCTCTATGTCTAATTTATTTTGTATTGCTCCCCATATCTGCACTTTTACCTGTTTGGTGCACAATCGATTTGGTTGGGATTTATTGTACAGTTCCCAGGACTTGATGTGTTCATCCTCTTGTATCAATTTCTCTTGCCCATTTCCGCCTGGATCTGCTGGCTAGCCAGTAGATAACCAAGTCTTGAAATATCCGTCTTTGAGCAGGCTCGCCCATCTTAGAGACTGGCCAGTCTTTGTATTGTATTTTGTGCCTGTTTGTTTTAGCTTTTGGTTCTTATCCCTTATCCGGAATACCATGTTTATGTTTTTGTAAATTGTTTTTTTCAATTAGACCAATTGTTTTTTAAGTTCAGATGCGTCAAACATTTGACGGCTCTTTTCTTGAAAACATGTTTTCTATCGTTCCAAGGGCTTAAAATAGCCTTCTAAATGTTTAAAAACGATTTTTGGGCCAAGCACACAAGGTGTAGTTTAGCCGTCTACTCTTTATGTCATGGCAGAGGGCTGGACGAAAAAAAAATTCGCCAAAAATCTACCTTTACTTAGAGTTTTATAGAATCATCCTTGATGACAGGTAGGATATTTCACAGGGTGCACTATAGTTGGACATCCTGCCACCACAGCTATTGGCACTGCAACTATGGATTGCGCCATGTCAGAGTGCCACGGTATTAAGGTTTGACTGTAGTCCTATCTTACCGATTAAAATCTTTGTATTATTAATACTTTATTAAAATCAAATGATTGGTTCAAAAAATTAAATCAAAACAATAAATTATGGCAATAAGATAAGCACCAATACTTCAAACCCAAAAAATGGCAAAAAATAAGAGGTAGAAAGAAAACAACGATCAAAATAAGTGTATATCTGGGCAAACATACTGGCGACAATAAAGGTATTTTAGAGCAGTCTACCTTTGGATGCAACAATGTAAATGGAGCAATTAATTTTGGCTTTCGAAATACTTTTTAAAAGAGCACTATGTCAGCTGTTACCATTCTTGAAAGGGGTACAGTACTTTGTACAATTTTCACCGTCAGGAGTTCTCGCAGTCAGAAATTTTGACCATAGCTTTAATTTGACCGTTAATAAAATTGATAAATTACATTGTTGACGATCATTTTTACTGCACCTTTCTAACGAGAAAAAAAAGGACGTAGTAGAAGAAATTTTCACAAAAATAATCGTTAACAATCCATTTTATTAACGGTCAAATAAAAAGGACGGTCAGCATTCCTGACGGTCGAAATATGCTGACGGTGAAAACTGTGACGTGGAATGGTCATGTACTTCTTAAAAGATGAGACACAGAGAAAATATTTAGTAAACAAATTTTTAAAATTTGACGAAACAAATATTGAATTTTATTTAGTAAATAATACTTGTTGACGTCATTTTTCTTGCATGCTTTTTGTTCTACACAGCGTCTTCAAAAGGCGCACTGGATTGTAATTTTAAATTATGCTGAAGTCGGAAGTTGATGTCGTCCAAACCAGCAGGTTGTTGAGCAGTATAAATATTGGGATAAGGAGCAGGTTGCTGAGCATAGGGCACTGAAGGCAGTGTTTCAAGTGGAGCAATGGAACGAGACTTGAAATAAGAAGTGACTTGGTCAGGAACTTCTGCTAGGACTTCCTTTGCTAAAAGGCTTTGGATGTAGGCCTGGTCGGCAGGTCTAGCATTTAGGCTGTTGGCAGAAGAAACGGCACCCAGAAAGTTGCGGAATGGAACAAACTGAAAATTATAATTGTTCTCAGGATATTTTACATTCGTGAAAACTTTACCTGAACAATATCTCGTTGCGCTGTTCGGCCATTGTGAGTCAGAAGTTCCTCATCAGCATCTAATTCATCCATTTTCTCAAAGTCTTCATTGCCTACACCGATAATGATGATTGAAAGAGGCAGATCAGATGCCTGTAAACAGCAATGTAAAATTTTTAAATCATTCTTAGGTGAGTGTTACGGCAATGATTGAAGCTTTTGTCTTTTCCATGTCTGTGATGATGCCGTCAGTGACGATGAGCAGTACCTGTAAATCAAAACCATTTAGTTCTAAATAAGACATATTGTACAGGGTATTTTTAAGGATTTTATGAAGTTTCTTAAGCTGGCATATTTTAATTTATTTCGATTCACTGAAAATAAACAATTATTCAAATGGTTCTGTCAGGAAATTCGAATCGAATTCGCCGAATTCGATTTTTGCCCGCTTATCGACCAACCTCACTTTTAGGGGTCTTCTTTATAAAACATTTTATTTTAACACATTAATGAAGCTTGCAATGAGTATAATAATATCAAACACGATTTTTGCTTGGTCGCCCTGCAACTTAGGGTGATCTGTATAAATCAAACAGTAATAGTACCAGTATGTCCCATAACTCTTCGGGTTTTTTTTTCATTTTTCGCAAAATTTTGCTAAAATGGATTGTTGCAATTTTTTGTATGCTTAGATGCCTCGAGGACAGAAACTGGCCTGAATCGGCCAGTTCGCTTATCGTTTTCGCACGTCCTTTCCCCATTCTTGAACTTCGTAAACCTAAATGAAAAGCAAGAGCATCAAAACAAGCTGAATCAGATTCAAAAGCAAACCAATATTGACAGGCTCTTTTCTTCAGAGTCTCGTGGCCGTAAACATTGTTGATCTCTTCTGTCGCTTTCACTGCATTCAGTCCTTTGTCATAGAGAAAGAGCATAGTATGGCGAAGATGATTGCTGATCTCCGGCTTGATTCCTTGTCCTGAGGCATCTAAGCACACAAAAAATTTCAACAATCTTTTTAGCGAAAAATGAAAAAAAAAACGCGAAGAGTTATGGGACATACTGGTACATAAGCAAAAGACCAAATTTATGATTTTCGACATCAGATAACAAAAAGGTCTTGTCACAAACTAGATCGATGTGGCAGAAACATTTTTAATAAAAAAGTTTTTGATAAATTCACGACTGAAAGATAAAAATTCTAAAAGTCTGGAATACCCTATACCTGATATCTGGTAGCATCTCTCGGAAAGTTTCTAGCTTTAAAGGCATAATCATCTATGGTAGGCGAGAAATTTGTAGGTCCGTACAGCGTGGTCTGTCGAAGAGCACTTTTGTAGGCGCCTAGAACTCCTGAAACACCTTGCACTGATCGGTCGAAGGATGTCAAATTCTAAAATAAAATATTACTGAAAAGTAACTTGTTCCAAAAAGAACAAACTGACCAAAGGAAACAGATGACTAACATTGCCCTGTGGTGGGATTTTCGCCCCAAAGCCAATAGCCTCAAAAATCTTAGATCGATTATAATGTTCACATATCTAAAAGGTTTTCGATAAATGCTCTGTCTTCCAATTAAATAAAAATTTGTAAAAACCTCAAGGACGGCACCGATAGCCATCTCATACTGATTCAGATAGCTGGAGTTGATGTAGTGAAGCGAGCTAGAAGTATGCACAGGACCATTTGAAGCTGTAAAATCGATGGCCACAGCAAATTCTAGTTGAAGCCTAAAAACAGTTTCTTGCTATATAAGGTAAAAAAACAACGAATGTTATGTTACCCCGCTCCGATAAATTCCAGAAAAGTAAATTCTCGACGGACTTGCACATTGAGGAAGTGAAGCACTCCAGAGTCTTTATATTTCTTGCCTTTCTTTTTCTTCTTCTTTTCATTGATGAGCTGTAAAAAGACGTTTGTGAAGCTAAGGATAGCTAACAAAAAATCTTACAGGCAAGTCTGTGATACGCTTTAAACTCAGTGCGTTAATGCTGGCTCGACAGGTTCCAATGAGATCATGCCTAAAATATAAATCAAGTTTTATTTTCGACGCAAAACATTGCATACCCTCCATCATAGTCGTAGTCATAACACTCAATTTGGAATTCTCTGAAAGTATCAACACATTTACTGTTGAAACCGAAACCTCCTCACACGCCATTCCCTACCCAGTAACTTTAATAGAGAAAGGTAATTTTTTAGACTAAATAGGTCTTTGCCTCAACGGTTTTCTTCATTTTTTGTTCTAGATGAATGGAGTGCGAAAGCATTGTATCAAGTTTTAGTCTATTAACTTAGGTTTTACGGTACGTGATTTAGCGTTTTCTTGGGCATAAATATAGGCGCAGAAGATTAGTACAGACAGAAATTTATGTGCCAAATTTTAACTATTCAAAGACGAAAATACGTCTTGCTACCAGTGATGTGTAAATCTCTGGCTTTCGCTCTGGCTCCGACCAGGAGCCACAGCAGGAGCAAATTTTTTCAACTTGAGAGCTCAGAGTCAGAGTCGGAACAAATTTTTTTAACTAAGAGCCAAGAGCGAAAGTGGGAGCAGATTTTTTCAAATGAAGTGCTCGGAGCCAAATCCAGAGCCAATTATATATGCAGGGTGGCCCATCATAAACCAGCGTTTTGATTCCTGCCACAACTTTTTATTTTTCTCTCTTAAGACGAGATCTTTTTTTTTATTCGAAAGAAGAATGGACGGGAAATCGAATGATTTATTTTCGTTGCTGTGATCATCGTTCAAAACGTGTTTGATTAAAAAGTTGATTTTTCTTTCTTTTAGCCATGGTCTACTCAGCTCAAGAGAAGGCAAAGTGCGTCGAATGGTTCATCGAGGAGGGAAAAAGTGTGACAGCGTTCGGCATTCGGTATCGGAGAGAACTCGGAAGACATGCGAAGGTCCCACACCGAGAAGCTATCTGGGATTGGTACATCAAGTTCAAAGGCCAAGGAAGCGTTGAGCGGAAGAAGAGACCAACCATCAAGGTTGGATATTAGGTTATCATTGCTCTGGCTTAGCTAGTTTTTTTAGACAGTCCGAACGGAAGAGAAGACAGCAGAAGTGATCGACTACTTTAAAGACAATCCACACAATCCACAAACACAGCTACCTATGCAGACACGTTTTGAATGATGATCACAGCAACAAAATGAACAAGTTTGGTGTCAACCACAAAAAGATCTCGTCTTAAAGAAAAACAAAAAGTTATGGCAGGAACCAAACGCGTTTATGAACCGATATATATATATATATATATATATATATATATATATATATATATATATATATATATATATATATATATATATATATATATATATATATATATATATATATATATATATATATATATATATATATATAATATATATATATATATATATATATATATATATATATATATATATATATATATATATATATATATATATATATATATATATATATATACATGCGTACACAAATATATACGTATAATTCTCTCGCTCTGGCTCTCGCTTTGGCTTTGAGCAAGAGCCGGAGAATTTTTTTTAAGTTGAGAACACAGCTTTCATTTTTTTATACTGAAATTTTAAGGCCAGAGCCGGAGCAAAATCTCGAAAATACATTACTACTTGCTACTTCATGTATCTAATTTGTGGTAGACATTGCACATCAGTACAAATTTTCTAGTCCACAATAAAAGCCGGGGCACATTGGATAACATCAAGATTTAACATGTCCTCACCTGTCTTTGTTGCCTTCACATAGGTGTCGCACAGTGATCTCAAAAGGTTTCCACTCTGGATTCAATGTTTTTTTGATTTTCTCAGTTCGATGCACTAATTGGCGACTAAATACACGCAGGCATAAAAATTGTTTTAGAAGTAAAAAAGCAAACCACCTGCCATCAGGCATGATTCTGTAAAACTCCAAGAAAGGGTCCGATTTGCCGAAAAAATCTTTTTTGTCGAGTCCTCTGCCATGACAAACGAAGTAGACGGTTTCTTTCTGCCCCTCGTTGACCTCGTCTGCTCGAACTGTAAGGTGACCTTTTTGGCGAGATGCATCCCTGAATAAATAAATTATGAATAAAAAACTTTTCAATTTTCAGCTCAATTTTCAAAACAGGGCGATTTACACAAATACACAAAGAATACAGGTTGAAAAGAAATTACTGCACCACTTTAAAATAGATAAGGCAAGGAGCTACCTATGCAGATTTAAAAAAATTGGGCAATAACTTCGTGTTACCCTTTACTTCTTTAAAAATATCTAACATTACCTAACTTGAAGATTTATTGTTCCATTAGGAGCCGCCACAATATCCGCCAGCTGACATTCACATCTGCCCAGAAAGTCATGTTGGCTAAGAGCTTGAGAGTGGGAATCAATGTCATATCTAAAAACAACGAATGTTACTTTGAGACAGCTGGAATCTAGAGGGTGACTTATTATAAACGCCCCATTTTATTCCGGTCATAATTTTTTGTATTAATTTCCTATCCCTCTGATCTTTCGACGAGATCTTTTTTTTTGTTTTGTAGTTGAAACCTCAGGCAAGAAAATGGTACCAAGATTTATTTTTGTTCTGGTTATATCTTTGAGAACATTGGTCTTTTATAAAAATGATTTTTAAAGGCAATATTCTCCCGAAGAACGATCACAAAGCGTAGAATGTTTTATTGAAGAAGGCAAAAGCGTCGCTAACTTCCAAAGAAGATATCGAAAAGAATTCAGATGAAAACATGACCGTACCGGATAAAAAAACAATGAATTGTATGCAAAGTTCAAGGAAGGCTATCTGATAATCTTGTTTTTATCCTTTTTGCAAAATTTGGCAAGTTCTCTGAAAATTTTGTTTATTTCTTATACTGGATTTGTCATCGGTATTAAATAAAGTGTTATGTCATCCTTGGTATAATTTTCTTGCCTGAGGTTTCAGAAACAAAATAAAAAAAAGATCTCATCCAAAAAGTCACCAATACAAAAAGTTATGACCAAAAAGAAATGAGGCGTTTATAATGAATCACCCTGTACCAGTATGTGTCATAACTCTTCGCGTTTTTTTTCAAATTTTTAGTCAGAATCAAATTTTTTTCTTTTTCGCATATTTCTTCATTTCTTTCATAGAAAATCATTTCCAAATAACAGTGAAATTTTTATTCAAGGCAACGCATAACATATTTCATAACAGCAACTATCATTCATCAAAATAATTTCCTTCGGCCTCAACAATTTTCTCAACAATTCCATCTTTCCTGCAGCTTTGAAATCCCTTTAACAAAAAATCCAGCCGGTCTTGAGTGCACAAGGCCTCGAGGCATCTAAAAATGCTTAATTTGAACACAGGTCACATTTCGAAAAATGAAAATTTTTATGAAGAAATATGCGAAAAAGAAAAAAATCGATTCTGACTAAAAATTTGAAAAAAAACTCAAAGAGTTATGACACATACTGGTAGTAAAGCAATGAAAAATGTTAAGTTTGTTAATAATCTTTCATCAAATAAGGAATGTTAAAATACTTTTAAAAACAAAACAGCACTCTCAAAAATACTTAAAAAAATCTTCCCGCTTTCCTTGAGAGGTGCCAAAACTGTTAAAGATATAGTTTTTTTCAGAAAAAAGTTTGAAAACCTTACATATCAAAGCGTAGTGGCTGTTTGGCTTCAAAGTAGTAGTTGACATAGATTTTTTTGTTCCACTGTGGGTTCAGGCAGTTTTTGATTGTCTCCGTTCGACCAACTTCCACGTAAGAGTCATTACCTGATGCCCCTTGAGAAGAGTTTTGTAGGTAGACTATGCAAATCGGATCACTCTTCGAGAACAAGTCTTTGTCTGCCAAGGCTCTGAAAAATAATTGAGTGAAATTCGAAATACTTTTCTATTTTCAGAAAAATCTCACAAAATTGTGAATTTTTATTAAAAGTGCTAGTCGTGTGGGCCTATGAGTTTAAAAAAGAGCGATGTAAATATGCGCCAAACCAATGAAACATGTGCCCCTTTATTGTGATTCAAGTTAAAATAAAGGTCAAAAAAGAGCGAGCCGAAACAAGCGAGAGAAAACAATTGTGTAAATTTCTCATTGTCCAGTTCTTCGACAAATCTAGCTCCATTTTATGCAATGTAAAACCTCTAATCATAGCTCCTCGTTCAAAATCGTGTTTTTGGCATTGTGTTTTTGATTCAGAAATTGACTTACAAATCAGCCCCCGTATTAATAATCGAGGGATAAAATCTGCCGATAGCGATAAAATGCGCGGATAGAAATTTTTATCCGTAGTAATAATCACGGGTAAAGATATCCGCGGATACTGATAAAATCCGCCGATGTATCTCCAACTATTCAATTTGGACAAACTATATCGAAAGCAGAATAAAAAATCTTGAACCCTTAGTTTTTAGTAAGGAAAACGTCGAAAAACAACTTTTTTATCGTTTTTAGCGTATAAAAATTACTTAGGAGGCATACAAATTTTATTCACAGTTAACAAAAAAGGGGCCCTAAAGTGCACAGGTACCCATTTCACTGGCTATAAAATCAAAAGTAACCTTCCTGACAAAAGTTAAAAATTTGCGAGTCAAAAGCACTGTGCCAAAACACGATTTCGAGCGAGGGAGCAGGGTGAGGGGCGATAATTAGAGGTTTTGCAAAAATTTCTGTCTAGGCAAAATATGCTAGAAATATGCTTTGTGAATACCTGGCAGACAGCATAAGTTCCACTCGAGTGCATAAGTCACTGCCGGGTGCCGAATTTCCGTCTCCATTATAGTCCATTCAAATTCTAACTTGAGCCTTTTTTTAGATTTAAAAATATTGAGTAATCAGCTAAGGTGTAAATTAATTAAATTATCTGGAAGATAAAATACAATTCAGCTGAAATACCAGAGTCTAAAACAACAAAGAGAAATCAAGCCTAGGAGATACGTCAGCAACACCAATTTATTCAGTCAAAGCAGACGTTTAATTAATTTTCATCTCTTTTGGAACAGCAGAAAAAATAAATAGATTGTCTGCTAAAAATAGAGAAGCAGCCGGCCAGCATTAACAAGTATTGCAAAACAAAAGGGGGAAGAACTCCAGGGAACAGAAAGTATGTTGTTTTAGAACGACTCACACAAATTGTGTTACACGGCGAAAGAAAATTGGTAGGGGTAGGTGTGACGTCAGAAAAAAAAGTGGTACTCATTGGGTTGGGGTGGGTGGGGGTTGGTAGGGGTATGGTTTTTTACTTTTTTGAAAATCATGTTTAAACGTCGTCTAAGTAATTTTTATATGCTATAATTTCTGACATTTTTCTACATAAAAAATTGAGTTTTTCAAAAAACACTTTTTGACCAAAATAGGAGGTTTTGCCTTGGGCGACCGAGGTGAACCACCTTATATAAAGGTACTCTACCTCGTTTTCTTAACCGGAGTTAGGTAAAAAGAGCCTCTATATGCATTTTATGATCAAGAGTCTTGCTCGGAATCATGTCTAGGGTAAGTGAGTGCGCGCATCTTTAACCCAACAAGCCCCCTGAGCACCCTTCGGAGGTTCTGGTTTCGAAAAATCACAAGCATTTCGGATCTATATATGTTCAGCCGTCGTCCAAGGCTATGAAAAAATCAGCTTGAGAGACCAAGGCAAAAAATTTTTCATTTTTTTTACTGAAATATTTTTTGCCTGAAAATAAAGAAAAATGTTTTGAGACTATGAAAAAAGTTGTTGCAAAAAAAACAACCGAGGGGGGACCAAGGAATGTTTTTTCGGGAATCGGGCAGAATGCATAGAGCCCAGATTTTGATTTTAACAGTTGTTTTTCAAAAATCTTGCGATTTTGTGATTTGAACACAACTTTGATAGCCAGTCGACCTTTATACGACAAGATGGCAATTGTACAGAGGTCATTCTCGAAACAGAAAAACAAAGGGGTTTTTCGAAAAACGTACAGAAAAAAGAGAATCGAATTGTTAAGACTGGAACAGAACCGGCAAAATTTTCAAAAATCAAAGTAAAAAAGTATTAGACCTGGTAGTAGAACCAAGTTTTTTGGTGCTACTATACAGAGATTTAACTGTATCAAAATATTTACTAATTTTGGAAACATATTTCAGCTGCCTGGAGACCAAGGCAAATACGTTTTTACACTGTTTTAGTTTGAAGAAAATATATTTCTTCAGTAGCCGTAGATAGATAATAAGCAAAAAAAAGACCGGCTCGTTGTATTTGCTAAAACAAATAAGAGACTATAGCTGGTCACTCACTTCCCTCTTCAAAGTAAGGTAAACTACGTAATTTCAACGTCATTGCCAGAAATAAACCAAGCCAAAAAATTACGAAATGCTTTTTATTTAGCAAAAAAAATTATAAATAACTATGTTAGCAGAGCACGTTTTTTTGGTACCTAGTGGCAGAAAAACAATAATAAAAGAGGAAAAAAGGCAGTGAATACACAAGGGAAAAATTCCGTGGGAAAAAATGAACCATCAATACCCTTTTGAAAGAAAAAACATTCAAAAAATATTCAAGCGGGCATGATGCCAAGATTAAATATTTGAAACAACGAAGTTGGTTATACTGACAAGGCACATCCACCAACTGGCAAACGTTAGCCCCTATAAATTTTATGCACTTTTAGCATTTTTTCATGTTCTCCGATGCGCTGTATACGAAAATCAAGCCCAGAAATTTCAATTTTAGTATGCCTTGGTGCCCCAAGCTGATTTTTTTTTACAGATTCCAAATAGCTAAAAAATCAGGGGAACCAAGGCGCCCGTAAAGTGAAATTTTTGGGGTCTCGGTCCTAGGGATAACTATACGACTGATTTTTGTATTCAGCCCATCGAAAAACATGAAAAATGGTAAAAGTGCGTAAAAATTATAGGGGTAAACAATTGCCAGTTTGAGGGTGTCACTTGTGAGTTTGCAATTTTATTTTAAATAGTTTTTATTAATGAATAATCAGAATTAATTTTAATTTTGAACAGTGCAGCCCAGATTATTTATAAATCAGTTAATAGAAGAGACATCGGTAGGCTATAATAGATATGTCTTGCATGAAAAACAAAGTGATGAAGAAAAAATTGAAATAAAGCTGAGTCTCAATATGAAAGTATCCCTCGAAACGGCTAGGCAAGATTCCTGCTTTAACAAAATTATATTTGGCAAAAACAAGAAAATTTTGGACGCTACTCGGTAATACGCACCGCCCTCAAAGAACCTCCAAAAAATGCTAATTCTGGTTGTTTCAATGCCCAAATGCTCAGTTTTTTGTTTCTCAAGTGGTCATTGTGATCATTATGACCTCATGCTACTTTTTGATTTTACGTCTAACAGTAATGTTTTTAAAACTTTTTTAAAAAATTTTAAATTTTCCAAATTTCAAAATTTACTGATGCATGAAAATGTTCTCAAAAAGTGGCCCTTATTATTCACTTTCCCTTCCAATACATCCCATAATCTTTTTAAAATTGCCTTTTTAGTCCTTTTCTAGCAAAACTATTGTTTAAAAAAAGTTTTTGACTACTCCCAGGCCTGTGCACGGGCACACTTTTTCACGGCCCGGCCCGGACATTTTTTTTCTGGGCCCGGCCCGTCAGTAAAGTCAACTGTAAGTGCAATGCCAAACATATCTAGAGAATCAAACAAGGAACTTTATTATTCATGATCACTCAAACGCAATATCACACTCCATCAATGACTTTCCAACACAAACAGAGAAAATTGAGGCTAAAGTATGGTATACCACATGTTCCCAAAAGTAAGTTTTGATCCCTAATTCGAACGTTTCAGGTCGTAATTAGTACGAAAAACATGTTTTCCGGTGGCGGAAAGACATTTGCAAAAAAATTGACCGAAATCGACCAAAACCACAGGGTTCCTGAACAATTCAGTGCTCGCATTAGTAGCGAAGTTAAGGCTGACCCTTTATACACACCTATGCAATGCAAATATACACAATGCCAGTGCCTGCCGAAGGCACAGGCATTGTGTATAAAGGGTCAGCCCTTGGCCCGAACAATGTACCCCCAAAGGGGCTTCCTATTGAATTAGGGTGCCTGCCGAAGGCAGGCAGGTGTGTATAAAGGGTCAGCCTTGGCCCGAACAATGTACCCCCAAAGGGGCTTCCTATTGAATTAGGGTGCCTGCCGAAGGCAGGCAGGTGTGTATAAAGGGTCAGCCTTGGCCCGAACAATGTACCCCCAAAGGGGCTTCCTATTGAATTAGGGTGCCTGCCGAAGGCAGGCAGGTGTGTATAAAGGGTCAGCCTTGGCCCCTAAACGCTAATGCGAGCACTGAATTGTTCGGGAACCCTGTGGTTTTGGTCGATTTCGGTCAATTTTTTTTTGCAAATGTCTTTCCGCCACCGGAAAACATGTTTTTCGTACTAATTACGACCTGAAACGTTCGAATTAGGGATCAAAACTTACTTTTGGGAACATGTGGTATACCATAATCCTGCCAAAATTGATTCAGCAGATAAACTTTCTCGACTCTCTTCCACCAATTGGCGAAGCTTGCTAAACCACCACCACATTGTGGTCCTATTAACAAAGAAATTATTTTCCAGCAACAAACAGCGGGAAATTCTTGCTATGAGTGAAACAGGCCGGACGAGATGAGTGAAAAAAGGCGAAACTTAAAGGCGAAAATTTTAAAATGGCGGGATTTTGAGGTGTATTTAGACCCAGAATTTCCGGGCCGGACCGGCCTGGAGACTTTTGAGCCAGGCCAACCACTCGAGGTGAGCAAGCTCCACTCCAACCACTCGAGGTGAGCAAGCTCCACTCCAACCACTGAGGTGAGCAAGCTCCACTCCAACCACTGAGGTGAGCAAGCTCCACTCCAACCACTGAGGTGAGCAAGCTCCACCCAACCACTGAGGTGAGCAAGCTCCACTCCAACCACTCGAGGTGAGCAAGCTCCACTCCAACCACTCGAGGTGAGCAAGCTCCACTCCAACCACTCGAGGTGAGCAAGCTCCACTACAAATTCTGCGAGTATACACAAAATGCTAGTCAACAGATAGCTGGGTTTGAGCCGAAATTTTAGCGCTTCTCCGCGTCTTGTCAGCTTATGTATTAGCTATTAACGCTCCGCGTTTTATGTGTGACTTTCTGTTATTCTAGGAAAAATATCATTGAAAACACGACGCTGTTTGTTATTTAAAAAAAAAGAGTTTTAATTTCACCCCTTATTTACCTTGAATGATGCGTCCCTCAGGCAGGTCATCACAAAGTTAAACAAATCCTCCAATGCTTCTCAGCCGGAATCGGTCTTAAATGGATGGATCGAGCGTACTTTATCTCCTCTAATTAAAGCACCGGTGCGTTTATTTTTCAATCTCCCTCCAGGGACTGCGTTAATTAAAGGGGGTGCGGCCGTTTTACAAGCCGTTTGATCGCCACAAATTTGATCGCTCACAAATTTGATCGCCGGCTTATTTTGATCGCCACAAATTTGATTGCTCACAAATTTTATCGCCACAAATTTGATCTCTCACAAATTTTATCGCCAGTCAAATTTCATCGTTAGTCAAAATGATCGCCGGCATATTTCGATTGCCACGAAATTGATCGACGTTCAATTTAGACGTTCAAAGGAACTCACGCCTACGGTGAACTACATAAGAAAATCCTGGTTTGGTTAATTAAATACAATTAGTATCAAAAGTCTCTATCTTTCCAATTTAAGGGAGTGAGACCATTGAAGAAAGGAATGGAAGAAAGCCACTCTACTCAATCGATATTTCCAACCAATAGCGTGCTGTGGTCGAAAAGCGTCCGTGCCACAACAATCCGAGTGAAAGCAATAACAACAAGCTACAGAAGCACATTCCCTCAAATCCGTCAATGTGGCAGTCTTCATCAAGCTCCAGAGGCCTACTGTGGAGATTTTCTGCTACTCTACAACGTAATATTTAATGCCGCTAATATCATCCCGTACTCATGTCTATGTATTATGCTTTTAGGACTGGGTGAATGGCGTGATCAAAACAAGACGAATTGAAGATGTGAAGAGGGATGAGCGAATTCTTCTGCAAGCGAATCGGTGGACGGATGTTGATGCAAAAAGGTTGAGCAAGAAAGAATGGTCAGAAGGCCTAGTTATTGCTTTGAAGGATGTATAAATTGTTATTGAAAATAGTTGAATAAAGTTGCGATGCCTTTGTTGCTCCTTAACATTTGGTTTGTGCCTTGTGATTGGCTTCTAGCTGTCTGGTAGTGTTTTGAACTCCTGATTTTAGTCCTACATCTTTAATATTTTTTAACGGATTGTGATATTTCGCCGGCGATCAATTTGACTGGCGATCAAATTTGTGGCGATTTGTGCGTTTATTTTTAAAGCCCTTGAAAATTCTGAAATTGTCAATTAGAATCGCCTTAACTCTCAAATTATAGTCAGAAAAGAGGGAGGGTGCGTTAATTAGAGGATTTTCTCTGTTGAATTATCCGCTTTTCGAATATGCAGTGGTTGAATCTTCCTCTGTTGAATATTGGCTAAATTGTACCCCGCACCTCCCCCCACTCGATCGCACCCCGTACTTCAATCCCCACGTCCAATTGTGTAATGTAACATGCATGTGTTGATCATCCCACAAATGTGTAATTGCCTCCAAATCTAGAAATGATTGGTCTGGCGTGGGAATTCTAATATAATTTTTGACAAAGCTCACGTATTATGAGCTGAATTTGTTGAAAAGGATAGTTCAGGTAGGATCCTTGTGAAAATCTTTTTTGCTCAAGCTCATAGGTACATTGGTGTTCATTGGTTTTACTAGTAATTGTTCGATAAACAACAGAGGATAGTTTGGAAAGTGCACAAAAATATGGTGTTTGATAAGTTTGTTCGCCATGCTTAGTATAAAAAACTGTTCTCCATAACATTATACATTGCTTCGGCCATAGTTGCACGGGCGCCGATTTTTTCTGCCGTGAAACTATGGCTTCGGCACTCCATTTGGCTAAAAAAGTGAAAAAGTTTTCAAGAAAAAAACTTAGCCGTGAAAGTACCCTTTGAGGAACTTTCGTCTCACATATGTGTGCTGGTTGCATTAAAGAAGGGACTGTTTTATGTCCGGAAAGGTTTTGGACAGAAAGTTGGAAATTTGAAATAGTAATTAAAAACAATTGTTGTTTTTTGAAGGGTTGGCCAATGGTAAGTTACCGCGGTAAATTACCGAGTTCTGGAAAAACCGGTGAACTATGGTAAATTACTTTTCCGCACCATTGAAAATTTCAAGATGTCTTGAATGTTTGAGTATTTGAGGTCCCACAACCAAACAACGTTTCTACATTTATTTGATTAGAAATTTTTTTCCTTTTTTCGTGGTTCTTTTCCGAAAAAAGTAACTTTCTAATAGTTGAATAGAAAAAATAAATGACGCACCAAGACAAAAAACTAGAGATGATGACGGGACAATTCCGTCCCGTCTTGTTAATTTTAGAGAATCGTCCCGTCCCGGAATCCCGCCCGAAAATTTTTTGGCACCTGTCCCGTCCCGGTGTCTTGTCCCGAAAATAAAATTATTTAAATTCCGTCTCGTCCCGTCCCGAAAAAATTCAATTTTTTAACAACTACCTTCAACTTGTAATTACAGTCAACCCTCGATGTAACGGAAGGTTAGTACTGATCGAATTATATTTAGTTATTCACTTCTCTCTTTGGTACTTTAGGACAACCACAAGGCCTTCCAAACACTGGCAAAGCTCACGATGAAGTATCTGTCAGCCCCAGCAACAAGTGTCGCAAGCGAGGCCCGTGACGTGTACGACTACAGGACGACGAACCTGGACCCGATGAAGGCGGATATGATCATGTTCCTCAACCGCAGCTTGCCTCTGCTGGAGAATAACAATTCGGAGTCCTAGTAGTAGTTCTAGTTAAATTGTTTGTTTTGTTTGAGAGATGAATAAAGCATATAGGATTGAAATTCCCTGATCGGAAATTTTTATGACTGTCCTGAAATCTTCCCTGTCCCGGGTCCCGTCCCGATATAACTTTTGACCTGTCTCGTCCCGCGTCCTGTCCCGAAATTTTTAAATTTGAATTCTGACCCGTCCCGTCCCAAAAAGGTCAAGCCATCATCTCTACAAAAAACGACAATTATTTTTAATTATTATTTCAAATTTCCAACTTTCCGTTCAAAATCTTTCCGGACATGAAACAGTCCCCCCTTTAAATATTTTGCAAGTAAAAATTATTATTTAAAAAAAACCTAAATAAGTGTACTTTGCAAAACTGTATTTGATATAAAATTGCTGCGTATCATTTGATAAACATGGACGGATTAATAAAAGGTTAGAGCTTTTATAAAGCTCCCTTCCTTAGACGGCTCAAAAAGTGGCGGCTGGAGCCATCCTACTAGGGCCGGTTCGGAGCAGATGACCATCAGATACCAACTTTTTTTAGAACTTTTATCACCATTGTGTTCAGCGAGAAATTCTGAGTAGATCTCCGCAATTACTACTACGCATGAGTAACAGAGTGTTCACTGAATTTTAACTTAATGTTTGTGCGCTTAATTAGCCATGAAATATTTATTTTTCCAAAAGAAATTACATAATAATGATTAACATGATTAATTTACTTCACAATTTAGTTAGAACCAATAAAAATATTTGATAACCATAAGTCCCTTTAGCTACTCACAACCAAATTTATCAGTAAAAACTCCAAAAACTTTTTTTATTGCTTGCATTTAGAATTTCAATACAATTGTTGTCTTGGATATGTCATCCGTCGTTAGTTGAATTGCATGTTTGCATCAAATCGCAGGTGCAAAACCTTGGCAATCACTACGTTCGTTATGGGTTCCTTGATGAGTTGAGCAGTGACCTAAGTTTTAACTATTTGAAATTTTAGTCTGTTAATTAGTTAATTTGTATAGTTAACTGTACAGCACTATAAATTGCACTATTCTGAATCTTATATAGTATTTGGCATGTGTGGGTGGGTAACGCTTTTTTACTTCGAAGGCCAGAACGGGTCGTAGATAGCGAAATCACTTTTGTCGCTAATACCATCGTGTTCCCCAGAATGTCAGCTTTCGTTTTAAAAAAAGAACAGGCGAAAATGAGTTCTAATAGGGGATATACCTATTTTTATGAATGAAGTCATAGCCCCCTCATTGAAATTTCGAAATACTATAGAGGCGCCGATAGGTGCCTGTGGTCCCTTGTAATTGTTTATTGAGCAGTACCAACCTTTTCTTCCTCGGTTGTTATGTGCTGAATCAGCTGATTGTTGCAGGCCTGCGATGCCTCCTGGATAGCTATGAGCTACATTAGGCACTACATTGGTTAGTGGTCGACCACTCAGTATGTCTTCCGTATTTTGACGATTTAATATTGTGTTTTCTCGGGCACTAATAAAGTTGGAAGATGAAGGGTAGTGAGAAGCTGCACCACCTGATGTCCGGTGTGAAGACGCAGCACCGCCCAAACTGGAGTCATCTGAGAAGTGGCTGACTAGGTTAGGACCTTGTTGCTGACCATGGTGAAAGCCCTGTTGACTTCTTGGACTTAAACTGGAGTCAGCTGAGAAGTGGCTAACTAGGTTAGGACCTTGTTGCTGTCCATGGGGAAAGCCCTGTTGACTTCTTGGACTTAAACTGGAGTCATCTGAGAAGCGGCTAACTGGTTGAGGTCTATGAGAGGGACTGTTTGATCTGCGTGGAGAATTATGCGCAGGAGAAGATCCTAAATTTTTCGAATTTTTTGCAAAAGTTAAGAGACATAATCTGTAATTTTGGAATATGGCACCCCAATTTGTCATAACATAGCATTCGACTTCAAATTTAGATCAAATATTAAAAAAGGGGCGCAAACACACTTGAATCATTTTTATCCACACTAAAAAATTGATATCAAAACTTTCACGTTTTTATAAATAAGCGCTTATTTATTAACTGTGAATACGGTCTTAACGTCTTCTTAGTGATTTTTATCTAAGCATTACCTAGATAAGTGGTTATAACTGTATGTATAGTAGTAACCACTATCTAGGTAATGCTTAGTTGTTGCTTCCCCTATACCACTTCCTCTCTCTCTCTCTCTCTCTCTCTCTCAAAGACAGTAGAGCATGACCGAAGGGTCAAACGCTCTTTATCCACCAACGAAGTCTTCATGTCCTAAAATAAACATATTAGTGATAGAATAAGTACAAATGTTGTCACTGAGGAACATATCACAAACGCCGTAATGAAGAAAATGCCGAAGAACCAAAATACATAAAATGCCAAAAAATATAGAGAAAATTTTTTTAATTTTAAGTTAAAAGACATCACGCCAAAAACCACAGGGGAGTAAGGCAATTTTGTGACGGATACTACACTAGAACCATAAATAGATTTTTCTTACAAAAACAGACCAAAACTTCAAATAGTTATGCTTCACCACAGAAATGCTGCAGCACTTTTGAACCAACCTGTACAAAAGATAGCTCTGATCACGCTCTTTTACTTTTTCGGCTTGGTTTCTAACAAAACAAGGCCCAGAATTTAATTATAAGTAAAGTGTCCAAGTTACCTGTACAGAAGTTCAATTATAAAAAATTATTTTTTTGAATTGACGGGGGACAATAGTCTTTTAAGTTATTTTCCTCATTTAGGACACCTTATTATCTCTATATAGTATTTGGCATGTGTCCGTCCTACTTTTTAATGGACATTTTGACCACATTCAGGCCATTTTTGCTTATTTTTCCGATTATTCGGCAATGTCTCGACGGAACCCCAAACTTCAGACAATTCAGCGTCTATGCCGAGACCCAGAAAATGTCTTCGAAAAAGAAAACTTTGTGGTCCCTCAAAATTGGAGTTGGAGGATTTTGGGGTAGGCCTGAGGGGATATTTTTCTGCTTCCAACGATGGCCATTTTTTCGATGTCTCGAAAAGAACGTAGACGTAGATAGACGCGTAGTTTTTCACGATGAATGCACTATCGAAATTTCGAATATTATAGAGTAAGCCGATAGCGCCTGTGGTCCCTTGTTAGTAGTAGTCATCTTTAATAGATCTATGCAGTGGAGGCGGCTTATATCAGAGGCGCTTTATTTTTTAGATACCTTTAGGAGGGCGCTTTTATTAGAGGGAAAGGGGCTTATATAGAGGGCTTTATTAGTGTAATTGCGGTTTGAAAGTCTTAAAAGATGGCGGTGCCAAATCTTATAAAAAATTCTCAAAAATTACAAATTATATCTTTTAATTGTTAACCATAAATTAGGGTTGTCCAATCCGAATATTCGGGCGAATATTCGGAAGCAATGCTCGCAGTGCAAACATTCAAACAACTGTCAAAAGTTGCGCCACGAAACGTAGAACAAGATAAAATTTTTTAATTTGAATTTTGATATGGAAATTTTTGAGAAAAAACCTTTTTTTTCTGAAAATTTTTGAAATTTTCGATCTTTTTTGCATAAAACTCAGTTTTCAATGGCTAAAATTGTCATGAGGGTCATTTTCGATAGGTAAAATAGCGTAAAAATGCACTAGGATGTGTAGAACAATAATAAATTTTAATATTTGTAGTGAACAATTTGTACATTTGTAGTGAACAAATTTGAGAAAATTACAAAAACCTGAAACAACTGAGGTATCCTGAGGGTCGAAATTTTGGGGTTTAGGTAGGTGTTCTCCTGCAGGGTGAATGGTGGCCAAATATTATGTCGCATAACAATGTGTATACTCAAAAGATGCGCCAGAAACGTAGAACAAGATAACAATTTTTGATTTTAGTTTTAATATTGAAATTTTTGAGAAAATACCAATTTTCTGTAATTTTTTAAAATTTTAGAGCTTCCTCGGAAAAAAACTCAGTTTTTTAGAGATACAATTGTAAAAAGTGTCTTGAAATGTTTTATTTTTAGAAAGTATACTAGCGCAAAAGATGCGCTAGGATGTGTGCAACAATAAGAATTTTTAATATTCCACGTGTGTAGTAAAAAAGTTTGAGAAATTAACGAAAACCTAAACCAACTTGAGGTATTCTGAGGGTTGAAATTTCGGGGTTCAGCTGGGTGGTCGCCCGAAGCGTCAAGGGTGACTAAAATATTACGCTCAAAAGATGCGCAAAGTGACGTAGAACAAGATAAAATTTTTCGGGCTTAAATTTTCGAGTTTTTTCGAAAAAGTCAGTTTTTTTAAAGCTAAATCTTATAAAACGGTTGTCATATAAAACCTCCAAGTCATATAGTTCTTCCAGTCACAAAGCAACTCTTCGGGGGCGCAGGGGCTTGGAGGCTTGTGAGCTGAGATGCACACACCCACATACCTTATAATAACAAATCACTGAAAGTGACTTGATGCATGAAGCATGCATACCAGAGTTTATTTATGCGGTAGGCCCCAGTATTCAAAACTATGTTCAACATCTTTTGTTAGTGGCCCCTGTGTGATTAGTGGCCCCTTTATTCCCTTCCTCCCAATACAGCCTCAAATCCCTTCAAAATTTAAAGGCGCGAATTCAAAATTTTTCAAATTTGACTAAAAACCATGATACTCCCCCCTGTGGTTCGAAAAATTTTTTCAGAACTAAAAACACGCGGCTTTTCATGAAATCGGGGTCGAGAAACACGAATATGATGTTATCTCCTCCACCTGGATCACTCCCCGTGGAAGGGGAGGCGATTCTATAGTCAAGCCGTATATTCTACCTGGCCGGACGTAGTCCTCCAATAGATCAGAAGGATATCCAGTGTAGCTTGGATGACCAGTGTTTGAGCTTTCACCACCGCCTTGACTAGGACTATTACTACGTCGAACAGGACTGTTTCTACCGGAGCTAGGTGCAACTATAGAAATGGGAAAAGTAAATAATATAATAGTAGAAATAAGAAGCTTGAAACAACCCCATTTTCCAACAGCTCTATTCGACATTTTAAAAAATCGAACAAGTTTATAATATTTTTCAAAATATGAACAACTGATAATTTTGCTGTTTCGTTCAGCCCTTTTTATACAGAAATTTTCATTTTCTGAAGGCTGCATCTCTCAATACAAGATGGGTTGTTTTCATGGCTTTTTCCTCGCCACTTGGTACTTTGAATGTGTTTTTTCCAACATTGAAGACAGAAGTGATGATAAAAATAAATGCTGAAATCTCGTGACAACCGATTTTTCCAATCAAAAGCAAAGGTGGGTCATGTGCCACTTGACAAGGCTGGGCACCAAGCTTTTTCTCTATCACGTTTTCACTCACTTGAATATAAGCAGAGGCGGACTTTGTGCTTTGAATTTTGCAATCAAGCGCATTTAGAAATAGAACTGCTTTTTAATTTAAGATGTAACTATGCTTTGAAAGATGTTTTGTCAACTACATGTGCACATAAACAGAAATGACTTGTGTACCACCTGATATGGCAAGCTAGCTAGCAGGTTGACTCCATGGCTGTTTACATGAATCGACTCCACCTACAAATGTTTTTGTAGATTTTCATCAAACCGTGCTCTTGATGCAAGTTTTATTTTGTTATCATAGGCAGATAATTTATCTGCTTAACAGATGGCTGCCACTTTGCTAAATTTAATAAAATAAATAACGGACCTGGACCGGTAGCAATAATCAAAATATCCGCGGATAAATCCAAGGATAGGGACAAATCCGCGTTTAAATATCCGTAGCAATAATGAAAATATCCGCGGATACGGATTTTATCCGTAGCAATAATAAAAATGTCCGCGGATTTTATCCTTAGCCTGGTCGGAGGGTGGATAACAAGTGAAGCTAAATTTCACCTACACATTTTTAAGGGTTCAATTTTACTTTTAAGCATTATTAACCTTGAAATGTTACATTGCACAAATAAATGAGCTAAATATACATGTTTTTCAAACTATACACAATTTTTTTTAATAATATAAATAACAATGAGAAGTAAAATACAGCTACGAGTTCAATCCAAAAGCAACTAAGCAAAGTAGTTTTGCACAATTTGATTTCTGTAGGCATTACCACTGCTAATGCATATGTTATCGGTAGGCTCTGGACATTCTGGCTGATCATCTATGAAGTCGTCTTGTGGCCCAAGGAAATCTGGTTGTTTCAGATCAACTGCAATGTTGTGAAGCACGGCTGCGGCCATAATGTAATCAGGGACGTTTTGTAAAGCAATGCGGAGCTCTCCATGCAGGCTGTGAAACCATCTGCCGAAAGTATGCTCTATGAGAACTCTTGTTTTGTCGTGCGCACTATTGTACCTATGAAAAATATTGTTTTAGCTAATATCTCAACAAATATTACCGCTGTTCCGCTCTATCTCTTGGCGAAGAAATTGTGGCATCAGCCATGGCCGATTTGCGTATCCTCAGTTTCCCAAAATTATTCCAGTCATCTGTCGTGACTCAAATGCCTCCCAAACGCTACTGTGGCGGAGAATGAAAGTATCATGTGTGCACCCTGGCCATTTGGCTACAACAGTGACAAACTTTCTCTCGTGGTCTACGACAGCTTGCACATTAATTGAGTGGTAGTTCTTTCGGTTGACATAATCTCTTTCAATAGCATTTGGTGGAGCAAGGATCCTGATGTGTGTGCAGTCTATTATTCCTACCACTTTTGGAAATCTTGCAATGTTGTAAAAACTGTTTGAGATTACTGTAAAAGATTTTGATGCGAACTTTTTACAAGTGTAAAAGATGATACTTCAGTCGTTTGCGGGAAGCCGATGAACTGATTTGACTTGTTTGCTAATGCTTCAGTCACACGCTCCACGTAATTTGAAATGCTCCTCTGGCTTAGGCCTAGTAGATCACCGGTGTGGATTTGAAAAGTTTTTGAAGCCATGTAGAGCAAGCAGGCCAGCACCTGCTGATGTGGTGTATTGCCCCACCTCGGTTAGTAGTAGGCTTAATGTCATTGAAAATAAGCTCAGTAATGTACTCAACACGAGTTTAAAATATATTGGCAAAAAATTTATTTAAAAACCTCGATTCCATCGCTATCGAAACGAAAGCGGCGGCGTAATTCTTGATCACTCATTGCATCCAATACATCATTCCTATCTTTGTAAACCTTTTGCTTCCGTGATTCAATATTCATAAAGCGGGCCATTGCTGACTTAAAAATGATTGAATTCAATGAATCTAACCTTAACATAAATTAAAATATTATCGCCCTGGGGCAAACAATTCAGTACCAAGCAAAAATTTATAAATAGATGTAAATACAAAGATTTATTACAAAATTTTGAAAATAAAAATTTCAAAAAAATTACAGAAGGTAACATATAGCTGAATAATTAGTGGCTTTCAAAATACTTGGTCACTTCATCAAAAACTTTTTAATGCCTTGTCCAACACTTTTTCAGTTTTCTCAGCATTTTTGTGCTCCTGCTCCAACACGGCCATTTGTAGATTGGCAGTCTTGTCTTTCTTAGAATGTCCTACTGAAGTGGTTTTGCTCTACAATTGTGTGTATGGTCAAAAAAATAGGGTACAGTCAAACCTGCCTACTATGGCACCCTCTCTATTATGGCACCTTTGCTCGGTCCCGCCGATTTGCCGATTCGTATAAGGCTACTATGGCACCTTCCAAAATTCGACCCTCTCCACTATGGCACTAAAATTCTAGAATCCAATTGGAAAAAGCGGTCGATACAATGCTCATTTTCAAAAACTAATGACCACTTTAGGAGATGTCAACCCAAAAGCGCAAGCGAGTCGACTTCACTCTGAAGCAGAAGAAGGAGATCATCGATGCCGCGAAGGATGAGCCCAATCAGACAGAGCTGGCCAAGATCTTCACCAACAAGTGGGGCTTCGAGGTCAAGAGGACAACTGTGCAGAGCATTCTCGGGTCCAAGAAGGCCATCGAAGATGCGGTCAATGCTGGCGTTCCGTCGAAGCGCAAGAAGCTGTCATTGCCGAACTTCCCGAAGCTGGACAAAGCGCTGCTGATGTGGCTGAAGCAAGCGAGAGGCATCAACTTACCAATCAGCGGTGATCTGACAAAGGTAAACTTTCGGGTTGATTAGTCGAGACTAACCATTTTTAGGAAAAGGCGACGACGCTGGCTGAGCTGCTGCTTCAAAGCGTTACTTCAAAGCGAGCAACGGATGGCTGGATAGCTTCAAGGATCGTCACGGAATCAAGTTCAAGACGGAACACGGCGAAGCAGGAATGGTGGACAACGTCGCTCTAACAGAATGGCAACGCACGGTTCTGAAGCGTCTGATCAGCAAGTTCATGCCGCAGGATGTCTTCAAACTCGATGAGACTGCGCTCTTCTGGCAGCTTCTTCCGAACAAATCGATGGCCTTCAGAGGAGAGCGATGCA
>JAMRYI010000248.1:0-207563 GCA_029231635.1 Ditylenchus weischeri | reverse complement strand
ATTTTGAGAAAATCGTTCACGAAAAATTACTAGCATTCCTCTTGTATCGTAATTTAATCACAAAATCCCAATACGGTTTTTTAAATAAGAGGTCTGTTAACTCACCAATGTTGAGGTGTTTGACGATTGGTCAAAATCAATAGAAGGAAATAAGAGTATTGACGTTTGTTATTTGACATTTCAAAGGCCTTTGACACGATTTCACACTCTATCTTCTCAGAAAATTGAAAAAAGCTGGTGTAATTGGAGCATTGTTGAAACGGATCAGAAATTTTCCTGTTTCAAGGTACTTTATGGTAAAAATTCAAGATTCATTTTCTCATCCAACCCTCAAACAAGTAGGTGTCCTCAAGGATCTCTTTGGGCCTCTACTTTATTTTCTACTTTTGAGTTCTGTCTTCTTTTCAAGTCTCAGGAGTGCAGCTAAAGTTATATGCAGATGATTTGAAAGCTTATGTTAGCTTTGATGAGAGCTATACCGAAAACCTGCAAGTTTTCCTTTGGGAATTTTCGAATGAGTGTTGTGAAAATGAGCTAAAATCTCCCCTGAAAAGTGCCAAGTTTTACACCTTGACAAAAAGAACCCTCACCATATATACTATCTGAATTCCAATCAAATATCTTCTGTTACAAATTCAATTAAGGATTTGGGCATAGTTTTTACCCCTAACCAGGCATGTGCACGGGCCGTACTTTTGGTGGCCCGGCCCGGGTAAAAATATTTTCGGCCCGGCCCGGCTACCAAACAGTCAACAGTAAAATTCACACAATCATTTTTTGCAATAACATTTATTAAGCAACATAACTCAAATAAAATAACATTTTCCATTAAAGATTTTCCGACACAAATAGAAGAAATTGATTCAGCGGACAAACGCTCTCTATTCTCACCAACCAGAAAGCGTAGAATGCTGAACATCCTCTCATCTTCAGCTGTAGCCGCCGGGATAGATAGCAACTTTCGGGCGAGTTTGGAGAGACCAGGAAACTCTTCTGCGTTTTTCTTTCAGAATAGGCCTAGGTCTTTCGGTACTTCCACAAATTTCTTAGCAATGTATCGATCTGCTTCGCACGATGGAGTCAATTCTGTATATTCTGATTGAAACAGAGCATCAATTGACGAAGAAATAGTAGCGCTGCAGTTTTTTCCAACCCCCGTAGGATCTTTCTCTCGAACGGGACTATCAATGCATGATCGAACACTTTGAATCACCTAAATTAGTTTTTCTCTAGTCAGCAAAAAACTCAGAAAATACGCAAGGTTATACTTCGTTTATTTCGTTTTGACGGGTGAAGGAATGTGGCCATTTTATGGTAGATAGTCACTGCTCCTGCCTTGCGATTGAAACAAAGAGCTGCAGACTTGCACAATGTCTTGAGAAACGCACTGCTTCCAGGATCATCAAAAAGATGCCGGAATTTCTTTTTGAGATCTTCCATAAGGGGCCACACGGCGTGTAGAGTCGGGAACGAAATATTCTTAAATAACACATAGAATCAGAAAATCATGATATTTAGGAAAAACCAAAAAAAATTGGCCACAGTTAAAACAATTTTCATGAAATTAAATTTAAAAAAAGGTGGGAGTTCTAACCTTTATAAATTATGACGGGCTTTTTCGGGCCGGGCCGGCCCGTGCACATGCCTGCCCCTAACTTAAAATGGAACGCACACTTAGAAAATTCATGCAAATCCGCTTACTCCCGCCTTTTCACTCTTTTTAAAGATGTTCGCTCGACTGATTCCAAGTTTCTAGTACAATTATACGTGACATATGTTAGACCCATAATTGAAACTTTTTCTGTAGTGTATAATCCTTATTTGAAAAAAGACATTGAGAAAATAGAGCGGATTCAGAAACTTGCTCTTAATCAAATATACTTTAGGTCACTTAGGAATAAATATCCTGATGAACCTCATTATAAAAAGCTCTTACAATTATTCAAAATGGAAACTCTTCAAAGAAGACGACTTAAAGCTGACCTTATTTCCTACCACAAAATAATTTTGAAAAAAAATGATATTAATCTAAATATTCCGTTTCTTCAGTCATTCTATAATTTCCGAAAACATAAATCTATTGTGCCCTTTTCCAAATCAGATTTCCGATTCTACTCTTTCTTTGTTCGGACATCAAAAATTTATTATGCTCTTCCAGTTGAAATTGTTGCTTCCCCTACTATAATGCTTTTCAGAAAAAAACTCAAAGAATGCGATCTAAATGCTTTTCCATTGTAATTATTTTTAAGGGAATATGTATTTGTTTTCGTCGCGCACTTGTTGCGTAAACAATAAATAAAATAAATGAATTTTCGATGCCTTTTTATGGGCAGGAGAAGAGTGCGCCAAATCACTTTGCGACAATTCAATTTGCGCCAAAATCACTTTGCGCCAAATCACTTTGCGCCAATTCAATTTGCGCCACAATCAAGTTTCGCCAAGTCACTTTGCGCCACTATCTCTCTCTCACCGATTTCGGTGCCAAATAACGGTTATTATTATTGCCCACTGATTAAGATGTTTGTGTAGTGCCGTTTATATTGTTTTTTGCTTGTTTACTGCTGTTTTTAACTGTTTTCATCGTTCAGATATGGCCAACGAATTTCGTACTGCAAAAGGAAAAATTATGGGGTTCTGCAATGGCTACGCAACGAGCTTTCGTCGAGTGCGCCAGCTTGATGGAAAGTGGATATGGCGATGCACGAAAAATGCTGTGAAGGTACTGCGACATCTGCAAATGGCGAGGATCTGGTCGAGGGAGAATCTGCATTATGGGCATTTGCCGGACAAAGAGCTAGTCGAAGTTAGTTTTGTGCCTTGCGTTTGCGTCGTGTTAGCGATGTCTGTTTCTAGGTCAAAAAGAGAATCTCAGATGCGGACTTAGCAGCAGAAAGCAATCGTGACACGCCGGCTAGAAGCATTGTCGATGGAGCCTTTGAAGGACTTTCGGGAAAACTTCTTCTTACAATACCGGCAAGAGAAACTTTGAGGGCGCGCCTGACTCGTCATCGCAACAAAGATATTGGAGCCGTGAACAGAGAAGACAACAGCACCGATTGGCTGGAAAGCGTCGGACGAAGGACGGGAGGGCTTTTCTTCATTATGACTCAGGTAGGGGATATTTTGGTTGTTACTGGTGTCTGCTTTACTTGTAAATTTGTAGCCACGGACAGGTATCTTGGGCCACCGTTAGCACCAGGATTCATTGGGCCTGCTCCGCCACCAAGATTTCTCATCTTCACAACAGCCGGTCTTCTTCGTCTACTACAGGTAACATAGTGAAATTTTGTAGTGGCAATTGTTGCATGCTTTTTTGTTCCAGGAAAAGCGTCATTGGGCTATGGACGGAACATTTTTTGCCGCACCGAAGGACTACAAGCAGATGTATGTGGTGGACTTCTATGCTGTGAATGCCGATGGAACCAGCTTCTTCTATCCGTGCATCTACTTCCTTCTCCAGTCGAAAAAAGAGGAAACATATTGCGAAGTTTTTTCGAAGGCGTTTCAACAGTTTACGGTTGGTCAGTTTCGGACTTCAGTAATGATGGGTATAATAATTGCATTGCTCTTTTTTCGTATATTAGTTACAAGCAACTTCAGATTTTGAGACCGCCGTCAAGAATGCAGTTCTGAGTCTTTTACCTGATGTGTCTGTCAAGCATTGTCTATTCCACCTTTACCAAAGTGTCTACAAGAGGGTGCAGATAAGAAGGTGCAATAAGAAGTCTTTGGGCAATTTTAGACGTCAAAATGGTGCTTCGCTGCTTGCCTGCTTTATCCTTTTTGCCAATCGGGGAAGTAGAAAGCGGATTTAATGACCTTCATGCAGCAAAAAGTGACTTGATACGTAGGCAGATCCTTCCTAGTGATTCAGTTGTGCACGTCAATAGTAGGTTTATTAAAATTATTTTTCATGACTGTCGCAAACTTTTTTACAGAGCTATTTGCTTACTTTGAAAGGAACTATATCCGCCGTCCAAATGGGAAGTACTCAATTTATCCGGCTTCCTTGTGGAACATGCACGATCGAACGAGAGGTGGCCTGCCGCGAACGAATAACGGAGTTGAAAACTGGAATGGTCAATTCAACAGCTACTTCCGCCATCATGATCCTGCGTTAGCCGATGTGATATTCAAGCTGCAGATCGACGAAGAAAAGACACGGCAGAACATAGAAACGTAATCTACCTTTCATTTTTACCTTATATTCTTTCAAATATCTTTCGCTTTTAGTCGGACACGCAATCCGTTGACTAGAATAACTGGTGGGGTAAGGTCTCAGAGAGCAATTTTCTCCGGCAATCAAATTCAAAATTTTTCGGAGAGTTGAAAAATAGAGCCCCGGGGGCTCTATTAGAACATTTACGGTATACGCATTGCCTAAGTTTCAGGTTCGATTACCACTGTGTGCACACCATATTTTTATCTTCTTTTATTTACAAGTTTGGTGTCAAAATGATCCTCACATTCTGGGCTATCTAAAAAAATCATCAGCGCAAGGTTTTACACTCACTGGAGCTTTTTTAGTCTTAAATAGGCTAAATTTTCGAAAATCGATGGTTTTCGGGGTTTTTCTTTGACTGCTGTGATTGATACTTTCTGACTTTATTCTTCAGTTCACACGTTTCACACACTGAAATGTAGTTAAGATTCTGTGCTTTCATTTGAGATATCATACATAAAAAGGTAAAAAGTAGTTAAAGCTAAAATTTCAAAAGTATGCAACGATGTCCACTCCCATGCCATCCTAACTCTAACCGAGGCTGTCCCAGAATTCTTCAGTATTATTTTTGGAATTTACGTTTTTTGCAATTTTAATTTACATGATCATTTACAACCTTATATTAAAATTGAAGCTCTGCTTCTTGGCGTCATTTTCAGCATATGTTTGTAAATTACTATGTAAATTAAAATTGCAAAAAAGTCAGTTTGAAATAATACCGAAATTGTACCCCTCAAAAATACTCATTTCTTCCCTGCTCAGACCTTTGCTAGCTACTTTATTTTTCTAAAGTGATTTTGGTGTGAAAAAATTTCTATCTGGTTCCCCATGAAATTCTGACTTTAGAAAGTTGCTAAACGCTTTGACAAATAAATAAAATTGGTAGAGGTTCACGCTATATAAAACTAAGTACGCATCATTTGGGCTGCTTTCCTTTCATTTCGGTGATCATTTGGAGGAAATCGCAAAATTGAGGCAGTTGGTGACATGAAAAAAATTGAAAAATTATTCTTTTGGTGCCATATTGTAGCTGAAATTCATGGCTACCAGATAGGCTATTGTTCGAGTCGGTATGAATTTAAAAATGTTGAAAAAAATCAGCAATCCTCACTCACAATCCTCACTCGCCGGGAGTGAGGATTGGAATAGAGAATTTTAAACTTCCATCTCTAAGTCTACAATCCCAAAAACTGACCTTCATTTCCATTTCCAAGCTTAAAATATTTTTTATTTGTGAATTACTTGTAATTAATTTAATTTATTTAAAAATAAGGCATAAATCTTTGTTATGTTGTTGTTGTCCACATCAATTGAGCAAATATAGCCAAAGGTATAATAAAGCAAGGCAATCTTCACTCAAACATCGTCATCCTATTTACACCATCACATCATAACTGGAAGAGTATTTGGAAGAAGTGCACCCTTCGCTACTACTTATTTCCTCCTAAACATCATCCCCAATTTAGTTCAATTGAATAGTATGGCTGTGGTCACACTCCTTGGTCGCAGTCGACTTTTCGAACTTCTTTTGTGACCAGAAATATTTCTGGTATTATTTATATGTTTTTGTACCAAACAATGACCCAAGATCTAAGCCTTCTTCTACACCAAAAAGTTTTTATTTAAATAATAAAAATGTATATGATAGTACAAAAAGTTGTAGGTTGGTCGAGGTCGACCGTCGACCAACCTACAGTTTTTCTACTATCATATAAATTTTTGTTTTATTTTTTAAAATTATTTTTGATGCAAAAGAAAACTCAGATCCTGCACTATAGTTTAATATAAAAACATAAATATAATTCATAGAAAAAAATCTCTGATCACAAAAGAAGTTGAAAAAGGTCGACCGCGAAGAAGCAGTATGACTAGGGTGTATGTTGCCATTGTCTACCTGTTGTTCATGCATCACACTGCAAGTGGACTCTGCAATTGTGGAAAGACGTTTTTGGTTTTGCGGGTCTGAATTACTGTCACTGATGGACAACATGCCAGCCTCCCGAAAACCCTCGTGTACATCGTAACTCCTGGTGCCTTCTTCCTCGTCTTCTTCGTCGATGCCGTCAGCCACCCATGCCATTCCCTTCCATACCTAAAATAGCAAGATTAGCAATTTGATGAATAAATTTCCTTGCCTGGTGCATAATGTGAATAGCAGGTGCGAGCATAGCCACTGTTGCCCTGGATTCTTGCCTGAGAATTTTAAATTAGAGAAGGTGCATTTAGGGTGTGGCGGATTACCTAAGTGGTAATTTAGAGTCATCTGGATTTGAAGTCTGAGACTGCCCAACCACACCACTTTGCTGTGTTTGCATAGCCATCATCCTGCAATTAACAGATAGAAACTGACAGTTAGAGAGGTTTAGGGCAAACCTACCTGGACCTAAGTCCATTCATTTTAGGACCACCTCCATCTGATAATTCTTGTGTAGGGTGCATTTCTTGAAGTCTTAGGCAAAATTTGGAATACCAGCTAGGGTTTGCGCATGCATTTGGATTTGCTATGCAAAGGGCGCATGCCAGCATGGTTCCTAAAATGGCTAAAATTCCTTTAACACGTCGACTCTATATTCAAAATCGTTTTCTTACATTTGTGTGTTTCGACCCACTTTTTACAAGCTTTATTAGGTAAGTCACCACTTATTGTGTAGCAAGTAAGATGAGCTACAAAATGAGTGGTAACTTGTTTAAAGGACCATGATTTTTTGGACGCAGCGGCATGTGCAAAATTTGAATTGGCGGGCACAGTTCTCTTTCGCCTAGAATTGCACTCTTTTGGGTTGTTCGAAATGACTCAAAAGTGTAGAGTGCAAGACGAAAGAGAATTTTCCCGCCAATTCAATTTTTGCACATGCCACTGCGTCCAAAAACCATGGTCCTTCTATAATAATCTTCAAAAAGTGGTCAAAAAAATAAAAGTTCTAAGATCTCAAAGAAAATATTAAATTCCAGCAAAATGGGCTAAATCGAGAGAAGGCTGTACCACCTTCTAGGAAATATCGCCTTCAGGGCACGATTTTACTAGGAAGTCATGGGTGCTCTACTAGAATATGCAATGAAAAAATTTTCGCAACAGACTTCTCAAAATCACACCACGGGAGGGTCCCTCGTGAGTTATTTTATCTGACTCTCAACAAAAAATTTGAATGTTTTAAATGGCCTTCTAGTCCCGATGTTTAAGGTAAAGAGTGGATATGGAGATTTTTCAAAGTTCTGCCCAATTATCATTGGGGAGCCTAGGGCTTATTTTCCTCCTCTACAAAACCGGCGCTTTTCAAGAAAATGACTAAATCCATTCATATATTGGTGGGGTCAAAGTTGCGACCAACTATATATTCAAAATTTCAACTCAAAACTGTTGGCGGTCATATTTATCTTTATTTCCAAAAAAATTTGTTGGTTTGGAAACACTGTCTATATCAGGGCTCCCAAGTCTGATGAACCCGAAATCAGCGAAATTTTTCAAAAAATCAGCGAATGGCACAAAAAATCAGCGAATTTTTTAAAATCCTTTTTATTAGGTAAAATTTAACAACAAATCGTTAAAACAATGTTAAACATCATATTTTTCCCAACTTCGAATACTGGATAACATATTGTCGTTGTTCAAAAGCAACTTATACATTTCGGTGCATGAAAAATCAAAATTAACATTTGCTTGAAGAAGGCATTTGACTGTATCCGGCTTCGACGAATTTCTGACTTCTGTCCACTGGCAACCACATATGGAAAAAAACACGCTCACAAAAAGCATTTGACAGAAAGTAAAGTAAGCAGAATATTAGCAAAAGTCAGCAAATATTTCGAGAATCAGTGAAAATCAGCGGATATTTGAAAAATCAGCGAAAATCAGCGAATCAGCGAAATAATTTTTTTATCAGCATTTTCGACCAAAAATCAGCGATTCGCTGATAAATCAGCAAACTTGGGAGCCCTGGTCTATATAAAGCTGGAAATTTCCAACATCTGGGGCTCTGAAATCGGAAACTGGACAGGCAACGAACTACAGGGTGACTTAAAAAATCTGAATTTTTTTTGTCAAGGGATCTCGCGCACTGGCTGAAATAATTTTTTTGGTGTAATCAAGGATGCTTTGTTGTGAATTTGGTTGTGAGACCGGTACTGAGTCCTCTCATTCTGCTGTAATCTCAGGTCTAGCTGCCTGTAAAGCAGGGCTCCCAACTCAAAATTTCGAAAATCAGATAAATCTCACAAAAAATCAGATTTTTATTGCAACGACAAATAATTCGCACTGAGATTTTTTATTTGGATTAATTTATTTTTTTTTTCACAAATTTTTTTAAAAAATGTATTTTATAGCTCTCAGTAATTAAAAAATTTATAGCTATTAAAAATTTTATTTATAGCTATTAGAATTTTGCCCCTAGCAAAATTTTGGCAAGATTTTAAAAAATTTACATTTTTTGTCTTTGACAGTTAAATTCTATATAAAAATCTATACATAAGAGCACTCCAATATAAGAGCACCTTGGTTTAGTCTTCAGGGTCGCTCTAATATCCATATTTAACTGTACTTGTCTTTTACACAAAAACCAGGCAAATCAACCTTTGTTTTTCAGAATCAACCCTTTTCTGATTAATAATCCCGTTTGGCAGCCCTGCTGTGAAGGGATTAACATAGCTTGCTGCCCAGGGCTAACTCACTACGTGGTTGATTCCCACATGCATATGCTCGCACTTGAAGCTGAACTTATGAACTACGGCTTTAACCGTCCATCCTTGTTACCCATTACAGTAGAGCGACTAACGAACCGAATAAAGATACTAATGAATAAATGCGGCACGAAAATTGCAAAGAATGTGACTGAAGTGCGCCTTCAAAATTTTGAAGTTCACCAGTAAACATTATTTTGACATTTTTCTTTAATTTTTTTGTTGTAATTTTGTAAAAGTTCTTTCACTAGCATGTAGCCCTAGATCTTGGCTTTCTAACAGGCTATCTAATAAGCGAAAATCTATAGAATAATGTCAAAATAAAATTCCAAATATTTCGGATAAAAAAATTCAGTTTTTTTGGCCGACCCTGCACACCAATTTTTTCTAATTGACCTAATTTTTTATTTCCACCCCCTACACGCATCAATTTAAACTTTATTATTTTTATTTCTGACTTAGAATGACTAATTAATCATGAGTGGGTGGATAATTTGAGTCAGAAAGAAAAGCACGTCTATCACCCCAAAAGTCAGTGATAAAAAGTTTAAATTGAGGCGTGTTACATGAAGGCAAATCAGTAATAACTATTCTTTTGAAAATACCTAAACTTTATTTTGCCTAGTGTATCCCCTCTTTCTAATTTGATTCCAAAAAGAGAACTGACCCACAATGCACAGTAGTACGATGTACAAGCCAAAGTTGTAAGTTTCCAGATCAATAATTGCTATCGTCACACAAAATAACATGATCAACATCAAAACCAGCACTGAAAGGCACGCGTAGAACATGGCCGTCACTCAACAACTTGCTATTGATCCAAAACTTGTGCTTAGTTCTCCTCCAAAATGGGTCTTCAGTTAGCAAGGAGGCCAACAAAAGCCTCTAATAGGGGCAACTTCCACACGCAATAGGGTTTTCCGGTGCTCCCCCTCCTTTTAAAAAATTCCAGCAGAAGTCATAATAGATGAGGAGGATGCCATGGACATAGAACACTAGAATTTTGAAATAAATCTCAAATTATTGATTGAAGAGATTAGCTTAATTCAGCCACTAACAACGCCATTTTGTTTTCTAACTGTTGCTGCTACTGCTACTACTGCTAAGGGATGGCCTTTATAGCAGGAGGAATTAATTAAAAAGCAATCCATAAACGGCTGGGGGACAGCAAGTGGCTACACAACTTTTTGTCTGCTTTCTCTTTTTTGTTGGTAACTGAAGTTTGGAGAATGGAGCTATAAATCTAAGCTCTATTGATTCCGGATTAGAAATACAAGATTTTCAATGGAAGCACTTAACAAAGAAGTTCTATGATAGAACTAAAAAATAAAAGATTCAAGTTCAAATATATCTGAGACAAAAACATCAAGAACAACAATTTCAGAATAAATTATTTTACTCGACCTAGAATCCTGAGCAGGATCTTGTTTTTATTTTTGAAAAAATTGGGTCCTTATTTGTGTCTTGGTGTGGAGGAGTCGGTAGTTTATGGCACTAGAATTTCGGAGGGGAAGGGAAGGTTACCGTATTTACTCTAATAACTACCCGAGGATAATTATTTTAAACCTTCCTTAGGAAAGTAATATTAGAGCAGGAGGGATTCTTTTTCAATGAACAATTTTGCTTCATGTTTATTGCACAAAATAATTGGCTCTACGCGTTCGTGCGTCAGCTGTGATTTACTTCAGGGTGTATCAAAAAAAGTTGACCACCTAAAAAAATTTTGCGTAGGCAGATCCTTTTCCGGTCGATTTCCGAATGTTTTTCAAAAGCCTCCACAGCATACACTTTCCGTCTATAACAATAAATAGTGCAAATCACGTTGTATCGTTTTTCTGCTGTGCTAGTTCCTGGGTTTATGCTTAGCGAGCTTATACTCTCTTGGAAAATAGAACGCAAGATTTCAAGGAAAATAGTCTTTTTTCTAGTGTTTGCCATGGTGCGGAAAAGTACAAAATAACAAAAAAAACATACAAAATGTAGTTATAGTTCAAATACAAAATTTCTTTATGAATTTTTTATGAAAGATAGCGGCAATCAATTCCATCTTGGCCTTCTTCGGTGCGCTTGGATCGGATTCCTTGTTCTAGATTTCTTCCTTGTGCTTGGCTGTATCCAGATGCTTTGACAAATGAGACGTTGTTGCGCTTTTTCCCAACTTAAGCTCTTCTCCACAAACGCAAACAGCCTTGTCACCATCCTTCTTTTCACCATCCTTCACTTCGCTAGGCATGCTTTCCTAAACAAAATAAAATTTTTGAAAGAACAAAATTTTTGATGCAAAATAAAATTTGACAGACAGCATTGAAAAATGAGTCTAACAGAATTTTTTTTTTGACAACAGAAAACTTTCACTTTTTATCAAGTTTTTTTATCGAGGCGTCGAAACTCCAAAGTAGGACTTGAAATTTTTTTCGAGGCCTTGAGACTAGAAAAAAAAAGTCGAAATTCGAAAATTTTCGAATTTTCGAGTTCAAAACTCGAAATCAATGCCTCGACTCGACAACCCTACAAATTTTTTATTGGAAAAACACTTTTGTGTTCTTTTTGTTTCAAAGACACTCTCATTCCAACTTTTTCTTCTTTTTCCCTTCTTTTTCAAGTTTTATATTCTCTCAGTAAAATTCTCCTCAATTATACACATAGTGGTTACACCCTTAGAAGTTACACCCTCAGTGGTCATTATCGGCCCTCAGTGCCCAGGTGGCCCAATCCTGATGGTTATGCGGTGCGACCCAAATTAATCCTTAGTACCCAGTTGGTCTGATTAAGGTGGTATCATTCACTGACACATGCTATTGTATGCTATCGTGTGACAGGCAATTTTTTAAAGCAATTTTTTAGTAGTCAACTAGAAAGAAAAAATAGAATTACGATAGCACTATGTCTAGTGCTATCGTGTGACATATCCTGTTTGACGAGACCGAAATTGCAATTTCAGCCACCCCTACCCGATAACCTGAGGTTCATCCCCCTGGTCCAGGTGGATATCCACCTAGATGGCTTGAAAAAATAAAAGTGGGTCAAAGTCAAAAACAAACGATTTTTACTGACTCAAATTCGTATGGTGAAATTGGGTTTTCAATACCAAAACTGCAATTTTCTTACCTAAACTCCGAAACCCGAGGTAGGCATGCCTTAGGAAGGTGGATATCCAGAAAAGTCAAGTTAGTCAAAACCGAAAATAATCCACTTTCTCTCACCTGAAATTGCACGGGGAATCCGGTTGGATAAGGCAAAAACTGCGATTTCACCCATGCGAACCCCAAACCTGGGTGGGAGGGGTGTTAGGCGTTTTTTGTTCCATAGACTAAATTTCATCATTCTGACTCAGAATTACCACCCACCCATTCTGAATCAGAATGAAACATACGAATAAACCAGAGGTGGGCAAAAATTAGACGAAATCGATCTAGATTAGATCAGTTCAGATCGCCAAAGATCAGGTCAGATCAAATCAAGATCAAACCAGTTCAGATAATATCGACATATCACAGGTTCGATTCCGCGTACCTGCATTTTTCAAAGTACCGTGGATCATATCAGTGACAGAAAAGGAACCCGAAATGGCCATTACCAATATTTTGTTTTGCCAAGTGTGCCTTTACCAAAAAAAATACCAAATGTGACTTTACCAAAAAAAATCGGGTTACCGTATTTTCCGTATTAAGCGGCGCGTTTATTTTTCAACCCCAAAAGTCGGAAAAAATTTGGGTCGATTTTGAAATTTCTTGAGTGCTCAACTAAAATCTGAAATGTGGATCAGGTAAACTCATGCTAACTAAGAAAACGCAAAAAAACAGATTCGCAAAATTATTTTTTTGGGAGCTGTTTAGAACGGAACACTTTGAATCTATCTTTAATTTACCTCGTGGAATCTACCTAGAGGTGAGCTGAGGGGGGGGATGGTTAGGAGGTGGATTCCAAAAATTTTTCACGGGGATGCCCCGGGGGGTTTGACGAAAGGCACGGGGGATTTAGAGCCTAGGGCGGGGGGTGGGTTCGGTGGTTGGACCCTAAAAAATTTTCACGGGAGATCGTCGAAAAAATGCACGGGGGATTCTCCCTATTGATAGCGCTATTTCGGCGCTACTTGGATATACCCCCAAATTAATTGTTTTTAAAGTGTTCCCGAACACCCTATATCGACTCAAAATCGCCTCAGGAGCTCGAAAAAGGCATTATTTTTGAGTTCTAGTCTATAAAAAATCGAGTTCTGGGGTCAATTAAAAGTAGCTCATTTAAGCAATTTTTTAGTAGTCAACTAGAAAGAAAAAATAGAATTACATTTCAAGACGGCTAGGGGCCGTTAGAAGGGCCACATTAAGTCAAAAAAAACCATCTCAACCCCAGGCAACCAAGCCCCTGTGCAGGGGTCTTGGTTGGTTAGAGATGCGCGCACTCACTTACCTTAGACATAATTCCGAGCAAGACTTTTGATCAAAAACGCATTAAGAGGTACTTTTTGCCAAGTCCCATGTTGAAAAACAGGGTAAAACAGTCAAATGGTCGATAATTCAAAATGCCCGAAACTCGTTTTTTATAGACCAGAACTCAAAAATAATGTCTTTTCGAGCTCTTGAGGCGATTTTGAGTCGATATAGGGTGTTTGGAAACACTTTAAAAAAAATTGATTTGGATGGGGGGGGCGTATATGCAAGTAGGGTCGATAATTCTTAGCGATTTGACTCGCAGGAACCCCAGTTCTGGAGTGTATAGTAGGGTGTCCAGGTGATGCTTAGGTTTTTGTACCTAGGTATTGGTGCTCAGGTAGAAGGGCCTAGGTAGTAATACCCCGGTATCGGTACTCAAGTGGAAGTGCCCAGATAATAGAACCCAATGTTTAGGTGGTTTAGGTGGATGGATATTACTGGAGATGAATGGATGCCTCTGGTGAATGGATACTTTGGCGGATAGGCTAAAAACGGATAGCTAAAATAAGAAAGTTAACTGTATAGGTCCACTCAATTCCTAGCCGAGTACAAGTAGTGGACCTGGATGTCCACCTCCTACAAAGTCGTTTTCTTATAATTTGGCTCCAAAAAGATTTATTAACCCTAGTATTGAATACCCAGAGCACTTATTTAGACATTTGCACTTTCGGCACTTGCACATATTCACGAAATTTTCCGCACCAGTACCAGTTGACTCCTGTAAATCTTCGCCACGGCTGGTCCCGGCGCGGCACCTGATGCTGTTACAGCTTTGCTGCATCTGTTACAACTAATTACAATGTGCAAGTAAACAGCAAAAGGCTGTGGTTACTTTCCACCGTCAAAAGGTTCAAAAATCCCGCCAAATTGGTACTTTATCCCGTCAAATCGTAAAACAATTTTGTCTTAAAAATTTCTTAATTTTTTGTAAATTTTTATAAATTTTGCCCGGGATCTCAGCTTCCTAATGAACTATAAACTGACCTGATAAAAAGTAAAAAATTCGCAGAATTAATTAAATTTTCTGAAAATTTTTTTAAAGAAGAATCAAAAAATTTCAAATTTGAGTGGATAAATTACTAATATGACGTGATTTTTGCTCCATTCGACGGTATAAATCATTTTAAGCCACAGTAACACAAGTTAGGAAGCAATCACAAATCACCGAAAGTTCATAAAATTATGTCTGAGACACTCAAAAAAGATCTGGAGCAAAAGAAGTGACAACAAAGCCTTCCTCACTCTATTCTACTAAAGCAGCACAATTAATAGGCGTAGAGCCAATAATTGCCTCTTTTCCTTGGTCTTGCTCCTACCAGCAATGTCCAGGAATTAGTGCGTCTTTTTTTACACGCCCTTATATGCCAGAAAGAAAAGATAAATGTAGCAGGCCTTCTTCTTTTTTTCTCACCCAAGGCCAGCACTGCCTCTTTTCATTCAAGGAAATGTGTTTAGCCGACCACCTAACTTCTTCCGTTCAATATATCACTTAAGAGAATCACAAAACAAAAATCTCCGGAAGGTACGCACACCCTAATCCACTCTTTTGTAAAAGTTTCCATTTCAGGTCAAATATTTTTTTGGACATTGCGTGACAAAGTAGTGTTACATATTTAAAAAAAACTGTTATAAATAACAAAGTTTTGCTTCCTTGGTAGACTGCAAAGTAATACAAAACGTTTCTTTAGTTATTCTCCCAAGACAAACTTGATATAAAAACTTGTTGGACCAACTACAAAAATAAACAAAAAAGACTATGCTCATACAAATGGAGTGTGGGCAATTGACCAAAAACCTGCAGGCCAGCAATAGAACACCGGGTCGAGGAATCAAGAAAACTTGAAAAACAATACTTATTCACCTTTATTTAATATGCACGATATTTTGGTAATCATACAAGAACCTTTGGCAGCGACAATTCACATCACAGAACTTGACTGACTCAATAACTTTTAGCTGCATACTACTTTCACAAGGAAGCATCATCTTCCGATTGAGCAGCAGCGTCACTTTTAGCGGTCGTGGCATTTCCACCAGCAAAGAGCTTTCCCGTCAGAACAAGAGCAAGGATGGCAGCGGATAGAAGCGCCACAAAAATACCAACACCAAGAATGGAACCGAAGATCACAGTAGAACCTAACATCAAAAAAAATTAATTTTTCTATTTTATCAAGAGGTATTGAAATTAACTGACTCTTGCTTTCGGTAGATGAAGCCGATTTCGTAGACGAATTCTGAACAGGTGATGAATCAACGCTAGGCGAAAGAGCAGACGACACAGGGGTAGACGAAGCATCCGTGGACGATGAATAGGTAGACATAGCATCCGTTCCCACGCTAAAAAAGAGAGTTGTAGACTAGTCTCAGAGTGCTTACTTACGAGGTCGAAGAAGCCTCATCGGGCGAATCAGTAGCAAATGAAGACGTGCCAACACTCGTCGTTTCACCAGAAACTGTATCGGTAGCAAGCGGTTCAACAGGAAAAGTCGCAGGAGAAGACGATCCCCCCTTAGTCGGCAGAGTAGTAGGCGTTTCCGTAAAGACCGACGCAGAAATAGACGATTCCAAAGTGGTTGAAGGAAAAGCAGACGGTTCGACAGTTATAGGCGAAGGAGTCGTAGTAGTTGAAGCGATGGCTTCAAGAATTTTCAGCTCTTTACATCCCCTAGCCAGACCTGTCTTAACATGGCATTTAAAAGTGAAAGAAAGTAACAAAAAAATTACCCATTTTTTATCATACAGCTGCACAAATTCCAAATTGGCATCCTTGCACATCAAAGTTTCACTAAAAAATTAAAATCATATCAGAGGCATGAAAAGGGAAAGATCACACTTTGTTCCAACGCATTTTCAACATGCCATCGACTCTAAAAAGACACAATTACTTCACAAGATTTCAAAGCCGAATAATTACTCTGAAAACTGATTGCAACCGATCCTATTGTAGACGGAAGAGGGCACAATTACAGCAAATTTCATGACGACATCGTAAACACACTGACCATTTTTCCTCTAAAAAAACTTTATTTATTCATTGCATTTGCCAGGAAATAAAAACCTCTTCAGCACACGGACACTCTTTCCCGAAGTTTTTTGTGAGAGGAATACATTCACCGCCATCATACAAATAGTACTGGTCCTTGCCGTAGGCAACAATATCCTTGGGATATGAATGGATAGTAAATTTTAAGATTTCAATTTGGCCTTCCTCCCAATGTTTGCTGAAATAAAATTAATCAATGAGTGTGGATCGATAATAAATACTGACCCATCTGAATCGCTGACAAGCTCAAATGTTTTGCCGAAAAGCGTTTCACCCAAACGGTAGAAAGCATGCACCGCAGTCTCGTTTTTGATGAAGAGAGCAACATTTTCACGCTGGGTATCAACGTTCTTTTCTAAAACATTAATCAATTAAGACAGGAATAGAAAAGGACATGTGAAAACATTACCAAGATAGGCACCATCAGAGTTCATGATGATGACACCGGTAGCCACTTCACCCATATTTTCAGCCACGCCAGCCACTTTATAAACTCCAGCCAACGTCAGATCAGTGCCCTTGAAAAGAGATGCATCATCTATTTTGACAACACATTTCACAGCTAAATTGAAATATGGCTGGTGTAAAATTCTTGCTATCAGAAAAAACTACGAAATTTCACCTTCATCAACACCGCTGGAAACAGAGATATTGCCCAGAAGCGAGAGAATTATGGCCAAGCAGAAACAACGCGACCAACAGCCCATCAAATTTTTTTCTTGAGACCAAATTTTATTCAGGAGACCGAAGGAACACACAGATCAACAACGCGCACTGAACACCAAATAAGTCAAGAACCTTGCTTCGACAATTGTTCAGAAAATAAACTTATATCGTCTCAAGCGGAATCTCCGTCATTTAAAAGAAGTATTGTAATTTTATAGTTGCTTCAATGTACGCCCGACCACTCGAAATATTCGATATTTTAGGTGTGGGTTCAAAAGAAAGCCTGCGATGTGTTGAGTTCGATAAAACCCAATTCGGTCAACTTTTTCCGAAAATTTGCCGAGCTGTGGCCTCCCAAAGTTTGGTGCTCAGAAAAAGCGGCGCATTTTTTAAAAAGATTTTTACTCACAACAGAACCGTTCGAACTGTACCACCATCCAGCACGCCCCTAAAATTTTCATCAGTGAGATTTGGACTTTTTTAAATTAAAGAAAAACGTATTTTTGAGTGTGTATATTCCAGTAGCGTCATTTTCAATAAAAAAATTCTCGAAAAAAAGCATTGAATATAATTTTTTTCGAAAAAGGGCAGATCGAAATTTCGAACTTTCGCCTTTAACACTTAAAAGCCGGTTTGTGCTAATTGGTGCGTTTTGTTCAAAATTTCACGGTGAGCAAGATAGGAGAAAAAAAATCTCTCAAAAAGTGCTCTTGCCACGGAACCTTCACGCGTTGATTGCATGAAATTAAATAGTTTGGAGTTATCTTAGTTATTTGATTGTATTTTTTTAAACGATAGCAATTTTGCGCAGCTGAAACACCTATCTGGTGCAGAATTCAACGAGATTTCAAATAAATACAAAGTCACTTGGGTAAGTGGCTGTATAACTTGCAAAATATTCACACGTTTCAGAAATTCTTTGAAATAAAAAATTCAGATCATTACTTATGCATCAAAAAATTACGAATATCATCGTTTACTTTTCCGAGCTTGACTATAACACAGAGCGCAGAAACTTCACATCATTCTGATACCAAAACGAGGGAGCAGGTCATAAAAGAAAGTTCCGAGCTTCAGTTTTAGCTTCCAACCACAATTTTAATGGCATTTTCTGAAAAAGTTGGACAAGTGGAAAACATAAAAAAGAACTAGTGGAAGATTCTCAAACAAGATGCACGAGAGTAGAACATAATTTTTTAACAGTAAATCGTTTCTTATTGCTTTTCACCTTCTTTCTCATTAAATAAGATCAGTGATAAAAAGCTCAGAAAGCACCCAGCAAAACTTTTATGTGCGCTTTCGATCTTAAACACTATTCAATAATAAAGAAAGCGTGATAATTCAGTGTATTTTAACAAAAGCAGCAAACTATTTGTGTAAAAATTAAAATTAAAGAAATGAAATTTGATTTTGTAAAAATCAAAAAGTATATTCTTACTTTATTCTTTGTCTTTTTTGTAGTATAATTTTTTATTAAATGCAAACAAATGTTTTGATAGAAATAAGAGATGATGACGGGACGGGACGGGACAATTCCGTCCCGTCCCGTTAATTTTAGAGAATCGTCCCGTCCCGGAATCCCGCCCGGAAATTTTTTGGCACCTGTCCTGTCCCGAAAAAATTCAATTTTTCAACAACTACCTTCAACTTGTAATTACAGTCAACTAGAGATGATGACGGGACGGGACAATTCCGTCCCGTCCCGTTAATTTTAGAGAATCGTCCCGTCCCGGAATCCCGCCCGGAAATTTTTTGGCACCTGTCCCGTCCCGGTGTCCCGTCCCGAAATTTTTAAATTTGAATTCTGACCCGCCCCGTCCCGAAAAGGTCAAGCCATCATCTCTAATAGAAACAAACTAAATAAACACAATGGCTTAAAAATGATGACACATTTTTGATAAAAAAACATAAGACAACGCTTTATTTTCTTTCTTTCTAAAAAATGGCTTTCGACATATTAAATGAGTGGAATGATGAAAAAATTTGGAAATTTTTTCGACTGGATAAAGATGGAATAAAAGTAAGCAACTATAAGTTTTTCAATTTCGAGTGTTTTTTTTATCATGTTTTAGATCTTAGCCAATTTGCTACGTGCAGATATCGAACAACCAAACGGGAATTCTGCTGAGACTCAAGTTCTTACTACTATTGCGCACATGAGGGGCCCTTCTTTTCAAGCCCACATTGCCATAATAATGGGAATTTCTGAAGCTTCAGTATCACGATACCTGCGACGCGTCTGTAGTGCACTGCTTCGTCATTCAGCTCGCTTTATGCACTTTCCTACAACCGACGAAGAAGTTCGGCGGAACGAAATCCAATTTCTTGATGTAGCTGGTGTGCCTGCAATAGGAATCATTGATTGCACTCATATTCAAGTTCAAGTGCCATCTAAAGATAAGGAAAGATCTTTGGGCTCTCTATCTGATACTACGTGGCGTTTTTTTAATTAAAATTATTTTAGTCTGCAAAATTTTTATTTATCAGACACATTCAAGAAAATTTCTGCTTGTTTGAAAGCCACTAAAAAACCACTTTTGGTTTTTTAGAAAAAAAATTCATTTGAAAAAAAAATTTCAGAGAATTCGATTATTTTTGACGTATTGACAGCTATTGCTATCCTTTTAACCAGTTAAAATTTCAAATTTTTTGTTTAGCAACATAGAAAGTTATAGTCCTATGTTGTGGCTCAGTTTAAAAGCTACAAGACCTATTTTAAAGAAAAAAAATTTATTGTGAGAATGAGATATGGACTTTTTAAAAAATAGAAAATGACTAAAATTAAGTTTTTTAAATTTTTTCAAATTTTGCTTATTTTATCCTAAATGTTCATATAAAAAAGACCACATCTCAACACTCAGATTTTCGTAAATAATTTTGTTAAATGTTTTTGTAGCCTTCAAACTGCGCCACAATGTAGTTCAAAAATAATATCATAGCGTTCAATGATAAATTAAAATTCAAGTCAAAATAGGTGTCACCTTGTCAAAAATAATCGAATTCTTCAAAATGATTTTTTTCAAGAATTTTTTTCTGAAAAAACCAAAAAGTGGTTTTTCAATTGCAACTTAAGGGCTTTCAAACAAGCATAAAAGCATAAATAAAAATTTTGCAGACTAAACAATTTTGATTTAAAAAAACGCTGTATGTAAGAGATAAACAAAATGAAAGGCTAGAACTGGGCTAGAACTTTTAGCTAGAACCGATGAAGCTATAACCAGTTTTAGCTATGACAATTTTACTATAACTGGGGAGAGCCTGGTTTGCATATTTTATTGATTTCGTCAATAAAATGCATTTTTACAGATCGTAGTAGACCCTTTCGGAAATATTATAAATATGGTTGCTCGTTGGCCCGGAAGCGTACACGATACCTATATATTGCAAAACTCTGCTGTTTGGCAATGCTTTGAAAGTGGAAGAGGGCGTGGAACATTGCTTGCTGACTCTGGTTATCCGAGTCGACCATGGTTAAGAGTGCCCCTAAACCATGCCGGCAATGCAGCTGAGAAAAAGTAAAAATTTTTTGAAAAAAAGTTAGAAAAATTAGAAATAATTTTCTATTTAGCTACAATCATTCCTTTTCTGTCACTCGCAGTTTCGTAGAAAGAGTGATTGGGTGGTTTAAGAGACGTTACCATTCACTTCACTCAGAGATCAGATTAGGAATTGAATTCACTCCTAGATATATACTTGCAGCTGCATGTTTATGGAATTTTAGTAAAACAAGATCCCCCTCCGAACAACATGCATCAATGGCAAGACTCTGACGAATGGCCAACAGATCCAGCAGGCGAAGACTGGGGCCTTTTTGATACTTTTTAGTTTAATCAGATTTAATTGACAGTTTTAAAAAAGTGCACTTTTGAAAAATAAAAAAATTTTAATCACTAAATACAATGTCACAAAGCATGAAAAAACTTTAAAAAAATTCTAGATCACGAGTTACTCTGGGCAAAAGTGGGATAAACCAGAAAAAGTAGTACGAAAACAACCATATCTCGGTGATTTTTGAAGATAACGATGCGATCTTTTTTTTAAACGAACTGGCAAAAAAAAGGCTTTCGAATAAGTGGTCAGTCGAAAAAAAAAGACCGCGAATTACAGAAGTTATGGCCAAAACAAATGTGGTAGACAAAATAAAATAAAAGCAGATAAGGGCTGGATCACACCGGATAAGGGCTGGATCAGACTGTGTCAGGCAGGATCAGGACTTGATCACGCCGGATCAGGCTGGATCAAGACTGGATAACACCGGATCAGACCGGATCAGGATTGGATCAGGGTTGGATCAGACCGGATCACACCGGATCAGGCCGGATCAGGGCTGGATCAGGGCTGGATCAGGGCTGGATCAGGGCCGGACTGGACTGGAAAAACACAATAGGTAGTGTTAGGTAGGTGATGACGAGTCACTCTGGGCAAAAGTTGGATAAAACACAGAAAGGTAGTCTGGATCACGACCTACTCTGGCAAAAATAAGGAAACAAAGCCAAAGATACAGTGGACCACGAGTTACTCGACATGTCTGAAACCGGATCAATAGATCAAGAGTTACTCTTGATCCTACTCGTCTATCTGAAACAGGATCAATAGATCACGAGTAACTCTTGATCCTTACTCTATCCGCCGACCTGAAAGCGGCTCCTGGGGATCTCAGTTAAGGGAGGAGATGTTGTGTGGAAATGTTATTCGTAATTATTATTGTCTTGACACGACATCGAGTTTTCTGTTGACTCATGTAACTCTGATATCGATTGTTATCATTCGTTCCGTTATAATAAATCTTATTGGTTTGCCCTGCAAACTCTCTCTCTGCTCTCAAGAACACAACAACTTGTTCCAAACCATCCTTGGTATGATAAGAAAAAAACCACAATGCATGCTTCCGACATACATCGAATTTAAAAATTGGCATCTCTCGAGACCCAAACGGACGGGTATAAAAACACCTGCTTTTTTACCGTAAATCTTCCGCTTTTTTGTCTTAATTGTACCGCTTAATTTTACTGGTTGGTCTTTTATAATCTCCCTAGTTTGTTTTTGTCATAACTTGTTTAATTCTCGGTTATTCGGCCAGATCTTTCTTTTATTTAAAAGAAGAGACTGTGGCGGATCGAATGGTACCAAACTTGGGAATAACGCTTTATTCGGAATACCCAGCAAACTAAAAAAATTTTTTTTTTACTCGATTTTGCAATTTTCTGCCCTCTGTTTGTCAAATAAAAAGAGGCGAAAGTTTCAAAAAGAGGCCATAATGCCCTCTAAAGAGGGTATTATGGCCACCCTGCTTTCGAATGAGACGAAAACTAGAAATTTCGAAAAATTCGAGGAAAAAAGCGAATATATGAAGTGGTCCACTTTTACAGAAAATGTCTTTCAAAGCATTAAATTGTGAGGGCTAAACATTGGTGCTGGCTGGTACTTTGACACGAGCAAAAAATTTCTGGATGTTCATAAGTCTACTTAATTTATAAGATTTCTACTTCATTCTAGGTCTCCAAATTATAATATTTTTTAAAATTTCAAGTCAAAATCCAATTTTTAGCACTAAAAGCAATAAGCATTGTTCTGGCTAATGAATCTGAATTTATAGAGGTTTCACAATGGTTTTTGCGAAAATTCGGCAGATATTTACGTGAGTACCCATTTTTGAGTTAGATTTTTTCATTCGGTGGCCTACGGAATGTCTAATATTTTATTCGATATAGTTACATAAACTACTTTATTATAATAAACAACAACCAATTTATGAACAACTTCACATTATTTTGCATAAATAAAAAAACGGCTTTCGGCCCATAGAAAAATGATTATATTTATGTTGTGCGTTCCTAATCCAGATATATTGAAAGAAATACTTATATGAACAATAAGAAATCTGTAGATGCAGCAACATGATGATTTATTACACACAGTAAGACACTTTTGAGTTGATTATGCAGGCTGTGCCAACTTTTTTGGATGATTTATTTCGACTCTGACCTTGCTACATGGCCAATAGTAAAAAGTTTTAAATCGACTTTTTCAGACTTCTTCAGCGTCCTATGATTCCCAAGTTCCAGCTTTCATGTAAAAAATTAGAGTGGAAATAAATTTGTCGAAGAAAAATTGCTACATCCTAGTTTAGTGTTAGCATATTTATGTTACCATAGAATAATAAGTGAGCCGTTAAAAAACACTGGACTATTATGTATTTAGAGCAGGGCTTGGATCTGTCCTTATTAAAATTTGTCCTTATTTTGGCACTTCAAATCTTATTTTTTTAGAATTTTACGTCATAATCCTAGTTTAGCTCAAAAAGAGCAATAAGCACTGGAAAAAATAGCACATTTCAGCCGAAATACCCTAAAATGTCCTTAGTTTGAGAAAATGTCCTTATATTATGTCCCTATTATTTAAAAATTTTGAGATACGAGCCCTGATTTAGAGCAATATTTTAGGGGTTAATTAAACATACACATCCAATAGACTGCTGCATACAATAAAACAATTTAGCAGCAATACAATACTGATGGTGTTGCACGTCACATGACTGTGGGGCTTCTTCAAATTTGCGGGGGACGTCAGGCTACCTTTTTAGAGCATCTGTTGGTTGGTGTTCAGCGCACAAGTGTTTGTTTGTTCGAGTTTGGCTGCTGCTCCTCCAGTCCGTTCTCCTATATCTGTGACCCCAAGAGGGAAACTCGAATTACTGAGCGCCATTGATTGATGATTCTGGTTACTTCTCTTCATGGTAGCCATGCGTGGATCCAAATTTCTCGCTCTCACCTAAATCCACATGCTCTGTTAGACTATCCTGGGAATTCACCGTACTTATTCTAGTAGAACGGCCACCCTTAATTAATTCTGGCATTGTATTTTAACATACTTTTTGAAGACAGACCAGTTACCACCCATTTAGTAGCTCATCTCACTGGCTACAAATTGAAGGGTAACTTAGCAGTTTTCAAAAAGTGTGTTATAAACACAATGTCGAGAACACGATTTTGAAGACTCAGACCAGTTACCACCCATTTAGTAGCTCATCTCACTGGCTACAAATTGAAAGGTAACTTAGCAGTTTTCAAAAAGTGTGTTATAAACACAATGTCGAGAACACGATTTTGAATCAAGGGGGTGGGTGCGTTAATTAGAGGAAATACGGTAGAAGGGTAGTACTATCTTTAAGTGTCAAAAGATGAGCTCGTTTTTTACTTTATGTTTTTAGAAGAAAATATGGCAGTTTTACCTTTTCCTCGAGCATTGGAATAAGATCGACAGCTTTCAGTAGCGTTCCGAGTTTGGTCAACCCTCGTTCTTCAGTGTTTGGCATATGTTGAGAGCAAAGTTTGGCTAGTTCTTTGAAGGCCTGGTTGATGTCGCGCACACGGATTCTTTCCCTGGTGTTGTTAGCCATTCTTCGGTCCTGCAACAGTAATATTAACTAAATGTTTTTCAAGGTTTGCTGTAATGGTCAGGGAAAGTACCATTTCTTTGTCCTCATTGCTGCCCAAATCATCATCACCCAGTTCACTGTCATCTTTGTTCATAGCACTGCTTCGAGACCTAGACTTCCTCGGCATCTTAGCCATTCCGCTGCTTCCTGTTGGCGACAAACTACTGCTGTGACCACTCAAATTTGAAAAATTGTGGGGCCATCCAGAAGTCGAGGTGGATGATGCTAAAAACGTAGCAGTCAACTATTATTATAACATTATTTTGATAATCATTCTGTCAGTTGAGTTTTTTACTTAACTGTTTTACATTTATCGAAAACCGGCATTCGAAAATAGTACTCTGTCCTTGCCCGATGACAATGAGTGCTTAACCGAACCCTCTTTTTCGCAACAAAAAATTTCGCAAAAATGCATGCTCTGACATTTTTTAGAAAGGCAGGCCCGTTATTACAGTAAAAGATTTGGTTGGATAGCTCATAAATAAACGTAAAATAAGTATACCGGATTTATCTGCTACGCCACCTCCACTGCGGGAGTCTGGAGTAATAACTGCCGCTGACCTCTTAGTAGTACTTCTGTGCCTTCTGGTGCTCCCACCGCTTGACGTTCCCTTGATTTTGCCTGGTGTGGGAGCACTACTAAGCTTGCTATTAGCTGGCTGGAGTAGTTCCAGTTGGTTTGCGGTGCTGGAAACATAGGCAGTGGATGTGGCGGACAAACTAGTCGACAGACCTCCACAGTTGCTGTCATAGGGATTGATGACAGGAACTGTGGGGTGGTGCATTGGATCAACATAGTTGGGGGTGAACTGTTGGTCAAGGGACATGAGGTGTTGAGGCTGAGCATGCAGCTGGAGGGCTGATGTGGTGGCAGAGTCGGGAAAGTTGCCTGAAACAGTGATGGTGGGCAAAGGAAATTAGGCGCAATTGTGAAGTTGGTTTACCGTAGATGTGGTTGTTGTTATCAGCGGCTGGATTGCCCTGTGCAAGAACACCAGGAAGAACCGTTGGAAAAGGATCAATGTTGGATTGGTTTATGCCCTACAAACAGTTAATTAGGGTTTCTCCTTTCTTTATTTGCATTTTTAGCTATCCATTTGGATTTACATTGTCGACTGCCTTATGTAGTATACTTCTGTTGCAGCTTTTAGCGACATAACTTTTAGGCAGTGCAGTCGAATATGGTTATAATAGGGACACTATATAGACAGCCAGCACTATAAATGGCAAGACAGTTGTCATTATAAATAAACGGCCGGTGAAATCGAAGGCCTTTCAATATATGAATGATTGACTACTGTAAACAAGGTGGAATGGCGCCTAACAGACGCCTATTTACAAAAGCAATATGTCAATTATTGGAACACCCATAAAAAACTCCCTAAAACTAATACTACTAAAAATTCGTCAAAGATGAAAATATTTGAAGTCATAAAAAATTTCTTAAAACCTGCACCTTCTATTAATCTCAGGCAATTAGGGTAACATCCATTACTAACTCTTCAAAACATTTTCTAATTTTCGAAGCCTTTTTTGCCCTGCTGATAGTGAAATTGAAAAAATTGCTTTGGCGCCAATTCTAATTTTTCAACTATCTTTCAATGAGGGACAAAAGCAGTCAAAAAAATTTGAATGTTTTGAATAAAAAGTGCCGAAAAAGAATCACAATTCTGAAATAGGTTGATCCTTTTAACAAACAAAAATTGAGCTAAACCGATTCTACAATTTTAACTTTTCCAGTGCTAAATTCTTCTCAAAATTTGGCATTTCCAGCCTTAGTCAGCTATTTTCTGCGAATTTCTTTTTAATCTTTTGGAAATTTACAAACAATTTCTTTTTTGTTTTAAACTTGTATGATTTTAGTGTTTTGGATTTTGATAAAAAAATTATTTATGATTAATGGTGGGTCTTCATTACTACAATAGTTGAGCTGAATGTATGCCTTTTAAGCAGTGAGCATGCCGCCCTCCACCCAAATCTCCATCTTCTTGTGTATTGTTGTAAGTAGTGCCGACAATAGTAATTTTGGGATTGGAAGGATTTTATTACACTTGTTCCCCTCAACCTGCCTCCTCCTTCCCTTCCAACAATACCCAAAAAGCTTTGCGCCACATAAAACTTTCACAGCAAAAGTATGGCGGCAAACCAAAGGGACACGCAGGGCACTCCACCCCCCACCCAGCCAACAACAATTGTAATCAAGAAAAGGGATACCGGCTGTTAAAACACTTGCTCAACACTACCCCTATAAACACACATACATGTATGCTATTAGCAAGTCCCCAAAACCTGTTTTAGGAAGTAACCCGGTATACCGGGCGCTTATTTTTCAACCTTTGTCCGAAGGGGGCGCTAATTAGAGAGGAGGGCGCTTATTTTCAACTTGTCAGCGCTGAAAATTTAAATCCGCAAATGAAGACAGTTTTTAGAGTGGTATTTGTATTGCCCGTAAAATTTTGAAAATTACCCGTATATTTTCGAAAATCGCCCGTAGAATACTGAAATCCGCCCGTAAATTTCTGAATTTAGGCCGTACTTGTCTCGACCACTTTTTAAGGTACTTTTGGACCTGAAGATGCCGAAAAGATGTTTTAATGGTGCAGAAGACACTTTTCCGAAAAATTGGTTTTTTTACCGAAATTCGACTTTTTGCCCTGAGAGACCAATGGTCAAAAAAATTTACCAAACATTTTTTTCTCAAAAAGTGTGGTCCACATCCTTAAAACATCTTCTCGGCATGTTTCAGGTCCAAAAGCATCTTAAAAAAGGTCAAAACATGATTTTGTTCAAGTAGGGCCAAAATTCAGAAATCTACTGGCAATTCCCATTAATTTTTTTTTCGAAAAGTTCAACTTGAAAATAGAAAACGCTAACTTATCGCTTTTTTGGTGAGAAGACGTTTTCTAACGATTTTATATTTCAACTGTTCTGTGACTTTTTGTTATTTTGCTTGTTTTTATGTTTTCGTTATGAACGTGGCTGATCTGCATTATTTATAGAATGAGGAAATGAGATTAAGAAGTCAAAACAGCTCAACTTCTGCACAAAAGTGTACAAATTAGAAGCCATCAACCGATCTTGAAGAATGCAGCCTAGAAATCGAGTGACCGCAATATAAAGAAAATGACTATATAGCGATGATTAACTAATCAATTTCGAATTAGGCGCTTTTAATATGCTCATTGTCCATCATCCATCTGAGCAGCTGAGCAGAATGAGCCTGAACACGCAAGTGAGCATCAACAAATTAGACCACTTCCATTCTTTTAAAGAAAAGAGGTCACTTTTACTGGTTGAAAAAAAATTACTTTACTATAAAAGGCCATAACTCAAAATTTTCGGCATAAATCGGTGTTGACATCTGAGAACATACTGCTCGGCATTAAATTTGGAGTCGAATGGTATGTAACATCTACGGTAGAAAAAAAGTCCAAAAAAATCACGGTGCCGAATTAAATATAAAAAACTTTCAAAATTACAAATTATGTCTCTTAATTTGTAGCCAGTGAGATGAACAAAATGGGTGGAAACTTGCATGAGAGCAGTCTTTCAAAAGCGGGTCAAAAACACAAAGCCATTTGAATTAGGGAGGTGGTGCTGCATTAGAATATGTTTGGTATAGTTAAAAACATGTCAAGCTAGATCGATTTTTGGGGGAATTTTTTAAACTTAACGCACAATCACTCAAGTTCGATTCCACCTGGCTCAATACTAATTTTCTTACTCATATTTTTAGGGTTGGCGGTTCGGGTACCCGTTTTCGGGTAATTGGAACCGAAACCCGGTTTTTTTTCGGTTTTCGGGTATCGGTTCGGTTCGGATACCCGAAAATTTCGGGTTTCGGGTATCGGTTCGGTTCGGGTACCCGAAAATTTCGGGTTTCGGGTATCGGTTCGGTTCGAGTACCCGAAAATTGTGTTCTCTTTTAAGACATGCCTAGTCAAGTGTGGAAGCCATTCAAAAAAGTCGGCGACAGGGCAGTTTGCGATTGCGGCGATGAACTCAATTTACCCGAAGACGGTGGAGCGTCAACGCTCTCCAAGCATCTCAGTTCTGCAAGGCACAAGTCAGCGATTGAGATGAAAGATGTGGGTTCAAGCGCTCCGAAGAAGCCCAAGATGGAATCAATTTTTACTCTGTTCAGTCCAGGATACTCAAAACAACAGAGCCAGGAGTTGACAAGTGAGGTAAGAGACTTCATCGTTGACAGCAATTTGCCTTTCTCAATTGCCGAGTCTCCTTTCCTGCGTCGTCTGATCAAGAACGACTATGGTCAAGCAAAGGTATTTAATTTTTACTTTTTATACGTTAATTTTTTATGGTTTTTCTTTTTTTAGCTTCCTTCCCTGGTTTTTTCGAGTGTCGGTTCGGTTCGGGTACCCGACAATTTCGGGTTTCGGGTATGGGTTCGGTTCGGGTACCCGACAATTTCGGGTTTCGGGTATCAGTTCGGTTCGGGTACCCGAAAATTTCGGATCCGGTTCGGTTCCTCGGTTCGGGTGCCCGAAAATTTCGGGTACCCGCCAACCCTACATATTTTCTTGACAAATCTGACGAGATTGTCTCATAGACAAATAATAACAAAAATTTTCCAATTGGTATAAGCTATTGCCCCATCCTCAAATAGTGTTGTAGATTTGACCATAAACCCTTTTTGGGCTACTCACACACTCATTTTTATTACAAAAGACAAGAAAATCAACCTGTTGCAAGGAGGAGTTTGCATAGAAGTCATTCCTTACGTCCATGTACTACAAATTAAAAATGGAAAGTGCGTAAATTGGGTGATTTCTGCTACTAATTGCCACTTACCGAAGGCAAAAGTTGAGAGCCAAGCTGAGTACCCATAGTTGGGCCACTTGGATCGCCACTCTTTTCACTAGTCTGCAATTAATCAGTTATCAACAACAAAACTAAGTAATCTATAGACCGACCAGTGGAATGGAGGATGATTCCATGTAATATTGAGGCCATCCTCCATAACTGCCCGAAGACTCGCTTTCGTAGTGCAGCTAAAAATTTCAACATTGACAAATAATCATTCAAACAAATATGAGAAATTCTACATGTGCAGTTGAGTTGGACAGGCCTGAACCAGCGTAAAGGGGGGAAATATTATTCATCAGGTCATCAGGTCCGATTCCATACCTGCAATCCCCCATCGTATTTTCTGTTGTACAGCGTGTTTCAAAAAAGTCTGCCTTTTTGAAACAGCCATAACTTTTCCCGTTTTTCAATACTCTGTTTTTACAGATCGATTTTTGCTTGGTTCCCCGCTGGGTGCCCCCTGGATGGCGAAAACCGAAACCACAGGCAGTACCAAGCAAAAATCGTTTTTCACATTACATACTAAAAAAATATTGTCGGCGAGAAAAATCGATCTGTAAAAACGGAATTTTAAAAATTGTTCTATACAAAAAGTTACGACCATTTCAAAAAGGCAGAATTTCTTGAAACACCTTGCATATTAAAATAGACAAAAGAATACCCATGCATCATTATGCTGGGATTGGTGGAGTAGTAGGGAGGCAAGGATAAGCCTTCAGGAATAAGGCTATCTGTGCCATTGAAGTAGTTACTGCCATTGGAGTAGAAGTTTGTCGTGGCGGTAGTGTCAGGATTCGCAATTGCGGCGGCGTAGTAGGCTGCGGCCACGGCGGAATTGTTGGCGGACAGCAGGCTAGACGAGGAGGTGGTCTGCTGCTGAGCGGCCACTAAAGAATACACACTTATTTGTTAGGAAAATTTTGAGACTTCAAGAATAAAGAGGGACCAAGCCTGGAGACTAATTCTAGTTTTTAATTTTAAGTAGCCAATTTTTGTCGGCATTTATAATTATCTTGAAAATTCAATAAGGACAAAGCAGCTTTTGGGTCCATTTTTATCATTTGAAAGGCGCCGTAACTTACCATTTCTGAGATTTTTACTGGTGGTGATAAGTTTGCCGCTGGCTGATTGTTGTTGTGGAAACTCCAGTGTGCCAAGTGTGCTGTCCAAAGCCGATTTTGTTGATGTTGTGGTTGTTGAAGTGGCCAAAACTGAAGCGTCAGGAGAGTTAGCGGCACTGGAGATATTCGGCTTTATCTGCTGGCTGTTGCTGACTACTGCTGCTGTCGACTCGAATTTTATCGACGCTGCTGCTGGTGGACTTGGGAAAACTAGGACGGAGGTGGTTGGAGATGACTTGGCGTTGGACTTGGCAATTTGGGGCTTGCTTGTAGGGATGGGCTAAAAATTAGCAAGTCAATTTTATAGTCCTTCTATGCTCTTAGACTGATAACAATTAACCAAGTCAACTTCAAGAATCCGTTTAAAATTTTTCGATCTACGGGGTGTGTCGAGAAATTATAGGACTTTAAAATAGTCGAATATTTTTTCTAAAGCGATTTTAAAAATTCTGTTTTTGTCAATGGTAATGTCAAAAACACGATTTCCGCTTGGTCCTCCCTGTGGTTTTGGTACAGGTCTGTGGATGCCCTCTGGATGGGCAAAACATAAACCATAGGGGCACCGAGCGAAAATCGTGTTTTCACATTAGGCACAAAAATCGATTGGCAAAAACAGAATTTTTTAAATTGCCTTAGAAAAAAGTTACGGTCATTTTGAACCCCTAAAATTTCTTGACACAACTTGCATATACAGTTAATGTTTAACTTTCGACACAGTTGTAGCATACAATTGAGCTTAATACTTTAATTCACTACCAGCTAAGGCACACATTTTCAGTGAACAGCGCCTATTCACTATTTTAGACTCAAATTCTCAAATAAATGTGTGATGTTTTGTGGTTGCAAAAATAATTATTGATCTTTTCCAATACTTTAACTTAAAAATCTAGCCTTATTATAACTAAACTAGACTTTTTGAAAACACTTTAGCCCAAATTGCAAAATGCACAGTTTGGTGTGTGTTTGTTATTTTTTAATGATTTGTTTTTTCTTTCTATTGGTTTCAAAGTATCCCACACACTCGCTCTTCCATCTAAGCATACTGTGGTTAGACGAGAGTAGTTAAACTAACTTGCTAGCCAACTGTGCCAGCCAGCTAAATTAAAGCGGTAATAAAAGACTTTTTATCTCTCATCTTTTATTCTCTCAGGCAAGTTACCACTCATTTTGCAGCTCATCTCACTGGCTACAGTGGTAACTTGCCTGAGAAAAGTTCTCAAAAAACAGGTTGCAAACACAATGTCATGAACACGGGTTTCTATTAGAGAGGATATGGTATTTTTCCAGTTTTAGTTGTTTTTAACTGTCTCATTAACTTGAAATATCCCTAGACACTATCAAAAGTTATTGTTTTGGTATGTGTGCCCTGATTGCTTTGTCGATAAAATCATCGAATAAAGTAAGCTGAAAACATTGATTCTAGAAAATGGCATAAACAACAACTCTTTCCCTAAATAATCTAGACAATTGATGCTGTTCTGCTACAAGCTTAAATTGTTGTCGATTGCAAGCAAGAACAAAAGAAAAAGCAAAAATTATTAATATATTCATAAACACAGTCCTTTTAAACCAGCCATTCAATGTACAAAAGGAGCAACCTATTCCCAACAAACTGGCTATTTTCTGGTCAGCCGAAAAATTTTCTTCTTCCCATTACCAATTCAGCATCCAGAGTTCAACCGTTAAAAAAGACTTTATAATACAGTACTAGCCTAAGCAATAATAACTTAAACCCAATAAAAAATAAAAAATACCGTTGCTGATGTCAATCCATGAATTGGCGGATAGTCGGTGGAATAGCTGCCTTCGGCAACTGCAGAGCTCACATAGTTGTTGTGTTGCTGGTTGTAGTTAGGGGCGAAGGTTTGAAGGTGTTGTTGTTGATGCTGTTGATGGTGGTGATGGTACAGAGAGGCTGTGTCTGCCGCTGATGCTGGATGATGGAGGGCAGGGAAGTGAGGGTGGTTAATGGGTTGCGAATAGACTCCTGCCGAGTCGAGCACTGGATGCATGGTCGGCCACGGAAAGGAGCACGTGAGGAACAAAAGCCAAGCTTTTTCGGAAAATAATAAAAAATATAATTAATTAAAAAGCAAACTAAAAAACCAAAGCCCGCAAAGTAAAAAAGCTAATGTTGCGATCAACGCTCAATTAAACATACCGTATTCTCTCTAATAGAGCCCTTATGGCCAAAACTAGGGGGGTAAACCAAGTTTTTAAGCATTTTTAACACAAAGTCAAAAAAATGTTGAAGGTTGAAAAATAGAACGTCATGGCGTTCTATTTGAGAGAATACGGTATGCTCAAAAATTGAAACAAGTGGCTAAATTATTATGCCCTTATTTTTTGAGGATAAAAACTTTGAGCAACCTAGTTTTGGAAATGTCCAAAAAAAGATTTTGCCTAATAAGAAGTTTAAATGGGATTGGTTAAATTGAAATAATCATATTTGCAGCTTTTTCCTACAAGTTAGCCCCTAATTCAGTAGCCATTGGTATGAATAATAAATGCAGCCCAAATAAATCCCGAAATATAAAAATTAACCAAATTTAATCAATAACCCGACACACCCAAAAGTAGATGAGTGGAATAAGGCATTTACCAGGATGAACCACAAATACAGCTAGCCCTCAATGGCACAATAGAGGCTGCACTTATTATAGGGTGGGGGTGGGGAGAAGGAGGAGAGCAAAAAGTTGTAGACTGTATTTCCCTGCCTCTTTGTGCCATTCACATACACCCACAGTGGTGATGCACTGCAATGGCCTTTCAGGGATTTACTAGGGCAGCCAGAAAAAAGACTTGATCCAACAACCACCACACGCAGGCATAATTGCAAACACTATGGCGATGGAATGGTAGGTCAGAGAGTTCCACCACTGCTAATAAGGCTACTATATAGTCCTGCTGCCTGTTTGGTTGTCGAAAAGGACAGTCCAGAAAGAGGAGGGTGCTGGATATAGGTTTGGTGCTCTTTTTTGGGGTGGGGGCTAGACAAGCATAATCAGCGCCAACCATTCTGAGGATATACAATTGTAAAGGAGGTTAGACACTTCCCACAGCAAAAGACGCCATCTTTGGTGGAGCCAAATACCTATCTAGTACATAAACCTGAAAGACAATCCTCAAAAATTTTCAATATGAAAATTTCGAAAATATCTCTTAGATACTCCAACTTTGGTTGCTAACTCTTTAGCCAACAGGTATGACAATAGGCAAAATCATTTTTTTATTTGATAAAATAGTAAAACAGAGCAAAACCCCTTGAAGTGTTTGAGCTCGATATGCACTGATAAGGTTATTGGTTAACCGACACTGACTATAGTGACTATTCCAGTGTAAGAACATTTGACCCTACCGGAGTATACCCCCCCCAAATGAAATTTTTTTAAAAGTGTTTTCAAACACCCTATATCAACCTAAAATCACCTCAGAAGTTCAAAAAAGACATTATTTTTGTGTTCTGGTCGATAAAAAATTGAGTTTTGGGCATTTTGAAATTTCGACCATTTGGCTGTTTTACCATGTTTTGGTCACTGGAGCTGGGCAAAAAGAGCCTCTAAATGCATTTTTGATCAAGAGTCTTGCTCGGAATTATGTCTAAGGTAAGTGAGTGCGCGCATCTCTAATCGACAAGCCCCTGCCCCTAGGGGCGCAGTGAACTTCTGAGGTGATTTTTCCCCGAAGGGGGCGCAGGGGGCTTGGTCGATTAGAGATGCGCGCACCCACATACCTTTTTATGCGGTAGGCCCCAGTCAACAAAACTATGTTCAAATTCCATCTTTTTGGGGTCAAGGTACCCTCAACATCTGATTTACTAAGTTATAATAAACAGAAATCAACTAAAAATACCAAAATTCAAGATTTAAAAAAAATCGACTTTTTATAGAAAAAAGTAGGTGAAAACAACTTTTTTATCGTGTTCAGCGTGTAGGAAATGCTTGAAAATGGTTAAAATGGTGTTTTGAAAAAGTTCAAAAAAAATTTCATTTGGGGGGGGGGGTATACTCCGGTAGCGCCGAACATTTTAATATAACAATATCCTAATCAAAAAGAGTGCCGCTATATCGAGTGTTGACTGCCCTCACTGATTTGGTTATGTGTTTGAATAAATTCTTAATTTGTTGGCGAATGACTAGGATATTTATGAAAAAACTCGATTTAACGACAATTAACTTTATTTTGGACTTAAGGACCCTCTATTTAACGACACTTTTTAAATCGAGGTTTGACTGTACTACTATTTTGTCTCATCCGGTGATTGCTGAAGGTGTGTGTCATGCACAATGTCTTTGGACACGAAATAAACAAATATTGTGTATTGGCTATTATTTCACATCAAACTACAGGCTATTTGCCAAGGCATGATCATTACCGGTAATAAAGGAATTGTGAAGAGTGTTAGTGAGACTGTCAATCACTGGCCATTGACATCCACCGTCTATCCAGTAGACCCTTTTATTACTACTGTCTATAGCTTGCAGCAATATTATCTTCATACAAAAATTACAAAAGAAGAAGAGGATCAGTGCCCTTACGTTGATGACCACTCACTCAAAAACTGTCTAGACTATTTCATGAAACTGATCATTCTCAAGATGAGTCAAAACTTTTTCTTTCACAAATTTCCAGATCCATAAGTTTCAAAGATGTAGTTGTTTTTACCAAACACATCATAATGTCAACAAAAAAGCACGGATTTGTGACCCTGGAAGAACGTGCGTCGGCCCAGAGAATTTTCTCAGAAGTGAAGCAATACAAAGCAGAGACAAAATCGTTGCAGCAGATAATGTTTTAAAATTCGAAAAGGTAGTTTCAACTCATTTAGTCCAAAACAGACCACTACGAATAAAAAGAGCATAAAATAAAGATGGTGAATCAAGCTAGGACAGTAATAGAGAAAATAGTATTATTCAATTAAAAACAAGCCGATTCGCCCAAAGCTTTTCCCATTCAATTTAATTTTGTGCACCAAATAACTGTGCGCCACTCTTTGCCCACCGACAAAAAAGAAGGTATTTTGTTCTATTCAATCCTCTTTTTGTTTGAGAAATAAAAAACATCAGCCTAAAGGGGGAGATACAGCTTTCTTTTGAAGCAACAGAAAATAATAATAGATAGAAGAAACCAGTGTCGGCATATTTTTTTGGCTACTAAAAATAAAAGCAAGATGATTGGAGGCGCGAATATTTCCCCTTTTTCTTATAATTTGTTTTCTACTGTAGATAGATGTGGGGGCTGACAGTTGAGAAAGTCAAAAAAGATAAAAAAATAGCAGAAAACAAATTGTCAATATAAACTATTATTTAAAACAAAGTAATACATTGCCTGAGGGTGGCTAGAAAACCATATAATTCAGCTTGCTTATGTAGTTTTAGGTTGCCCAATGAAGGCTAAACCACGCATCAATAATATGCCATCCACACATTTTAAGAATGTGCTGCTTACTCGATTGTAACTTCAAAACAAAACTTCAAATTTTTGTTCGTAAAAATTATAAGTAAGTTTTTTTCGGAGATTGAAGTATAAATCAAGTGGTGGCGTACTCTGGAAGTGCTCCTTAAAAAGCTTGAGCAGATTAAAAAAATTTCAAAAATAAACTTGGTTCCCATGTAAAATACGATATTTTGACAAAAAAACACGCCAAGCAGTATTTGCTAAAACGAAAGATTGAAATTTCCAAATCTGCAGAAAGTTTCCAAACAATCTCACTCGCATAATTTTACAGTTATCATTATAGATATGAGATGAAAAATTAGGCTTTTTGTGCTTTTTGATTTAGAGAAATTTATCGTAATATTTTTTTTAACTTCTAAACTTTTTTGCCAACATAGGAAAGCAATCGATCCATCAAATGAGTAAAAAGCACTTAACTTGACGACACTTGACCTAGGCCATGTAAAGGGGGGGGGATGACCGAAATTAAGTTGGCAAACTTGCAAATATCAATAGTCAATAATGCCCAATGCCATGCCTCCTGCGTTGACATCATCAACTAGAAGAGAGTGCATGCAAGGAGAAGAAGAGTTTCTCGGAAAACAGTGGGGTGCCCACCACCAATTTCTCTGTCTCTATTTTGAATTTTATTTTGGTGTCCTCTCCTTCTTTTGTACTACTATCACCCATTATTCTGTTGTTACTGCTGCCAAGGTTGTAGCTGCAGTAGCCTGCTACGCCATCATCATTAATAAGCCATACTTCCCCCTCCTCCCATCACTATCACTTGAATGGGGGTGTGTCCATCCATATATTGATGCACAAGTCTCGTAGACACAAAGGTGCTAGGGTGGCTAGGCAGGGTTACGGTTTGCATACATGTGTCTCACACTAAATTAGCACGCGATCAGACATTTAGTTACTAGCACTACTGCTAAATCTCGTTTTCCAAACAATGGTGACACTCTTCTACAAACTAGACAAAATGGATGTGCTTAATTTGTTTTTAGGAGGTTCATAGGCTCCGCCTAAGTTTGAAAAAGAGAATAGTTTGAGTTTCGTGATTGCCGGCCGCAGATGCGTATGCAGTCGACGCTTGATATAGTGTAAAGCCTGGGGAACGGCTTTAGGTGCACACCATATCGAATGTTCATTCTAGTCATTTTAATGAACCGCTGGCCAAAAATCGCAGGTCCAGGTGTACACTATACTGAGCGCCGACTGTAGTTCAATTGTCGGAAGCGCTTCTCATAAAAAATTCTTGTAAATTAAAAAAATATTTTTATTAAGTGTGATTTTTCAAATTTAAAATAAAAGATAATAATTTGCTTAGGCCATTTTGTAATAGCTTAGTGTCCAACTAAATAAGTACCCCGAAAAGTGTTGGCCTCACACTAGAAGTCAGTAACTGTTGTTTTTATGATTGCTTTTTAGTTTGTGTTATTTTCTGTTGCATACTCAAACTCCGTCCAAAAACTCGAAATTTAAAAAACACCAAGGGACAGCAGACCAAGGGATGAAGGCCGGCGGTGTAGGTTAATTCACAAAAACTGTTTAATGAAAACCTTCGAAAATACTCTAAAAATTACACATAAAAAACATTGGATCAATAAAAATTTCTGAAATCTCTCGGCTAATTTCTAAATTTTGCCGGCTAATTTTTAAAATATGGTTTTTTCGGTGGTTATCTGATTAATTGCCGCCCTGAGCTTTCAGTTTCTACTCAGCTATCAACTGAATTTTTATGGTTGAGAACTTCTACTATGGAAACTGATTTTTCTTAACGTTTTCTAGATAATAACAATTTAGTTGATAGCTCGTTAGAAACTAAAAGAGTGGGGCTACAAACTAGTCTTAAAAAACCCAACCAGAAAAGCAGGCTTTAAAAATTAGACAGGAAAATACAGAAATTAGCCTGGAGATTTCAGACATTAGCCAGACACTTCAGTTACATGCAAAAAAATTAGTTATTTTTTACGGCCCTTAGTTTTCAAAGAAATTAAGCAATTGTGATATTAATTTTCTTAGTCTAAGATTGCAAGTTTGAATGTTAGGTTGCAATTAGCAACACCAATTTAGCAATAAACGTGGCTCTAGATCGATATTCTATGTTTTGCTGAGGAGATTCTATGCTAGAGAAAATAGAGTTGCTCTACTACAAAGTTGAATTTGCATTGTAAATTTGCTTTTTATAATTTCATGGAAGAGAAGCAAGACAATAAAAGGCGGGAAGTATTAAATCAAATAGCAATTTAACCAGTCTGTACAGAAGAGATTCACGAAGATGATGATGACAGATGTTTCCAATTTATTACAGCAGCCCTCCTCCCATAACTATAATGAATAAAAGTATGAGTAGTGATTCATTCACTTGATATTGTTGTTGTTTGTTGGTTCAAATTCAACAACAATAACATGTGGGACAGAGATATGACCACAACACTACCCAATAGTTTCTTTATTAAAGATATGCTAAAAGAACAAGCAAAAATGTTGTGATTCATTTGGAATATGACCTCTTAAACTTTATGAATAATCGCCATCTTTTTTACGAAAAAAGAAGAAGATCTAAAGACACTCAAAATGCAACAAGCATAGTAACAAAAAAGTTCAAAACTTTTAAAATATTTTTAATTAGTAAAGTCAAATGCCAAAAAAATAAGTAAATTTTACAAAACAGGTACCACTTAATTCTGTGCTTTGTAGGTTTTTTCAGCCCAGCCTTCAAACAATGACTGAAATTCAAGTTTTCATCATTTTTTTCGAATTCCAGGCATTTTTTGAAGAATTTTCTTTTAAAAACGCCATATCTCAACACTCTTGCATTCAAAAACTATTCTGTAAAATGGATTTTAATGCTCTAGATCTGCGCTATAACATTGTGCTAAAACGATGTCGCAGCACCCAACACTTGACCAAAATTTTGACCAGTTTTAAAGATAGTCGGAGATAATTCTTTTTTCAACTTGAAGCTCTATTCTTAAAGGCTAAAAATCAATACTTTATTGTGAAATTGTACAAGCTAAAAAGTAGCGATGAAAGAAGAGCCTCTCCTCTGCAAAACGACATATAACGCTATGGTAGAAATATTTCACATTAGAACAACATTATGAACAAAAAACCGCCATGATTACTAACCCAATAATGAAAAATCCACAATCCAAAAAGTTCAATAAAAACAAAATATTAGAAAAAGACTATTATTTCTGGTCCAGTTTAAGCTTGTAAAACAACTTAACTTTAAGTGTAAATTTTTGTTTCTTTTTCGATCTTGCGATTTCTATCAAAAATGCGATGTTTTTGAAGATAGTTGACCAGCAATATAAAGGGTTAAGCTGCATGCAACTGGCATTTTCCAACGCGCAACTGGGCCAATAACGCAAGCCAGTCTGAACAAGCAAAAAGCTCAACAATTTGTTCAGGTTAACAGCAGCCAGCTGCCAGTTATGAACACCTGCGGGTTAGATATTATGAATCAGACAAGCACAGCCTTCTAAACACACCTTGCAATCAAATCAACAACCCAACAAATCAGTGAGTATATAAGAAAGGCAAAATCTAGGCAACTAGCTATTTCATTTAAACCATCATTGGTGGATGTGAACATGGGGGAGCTATATCCACCACCATCAGGGTGGTTGTGCGTCAAGTGTCACAGTGCCTGCCGTCTACTTCTCACACTCTCTCTTGATCTTGCTCACCTCTCTCTACAGGCAGCTGAACAAACTGGTGGGGGAGGGGTTGTATGCTAGCTAACTAGCCTTATACAGCCTCCCTTCCCCCACCATTCCCTAGCACCCCAACCTCATACTGCCATTACTACGGTAGTAGCAGTAGTGAAGGATTGTTTTGGTTGAATATAATTGTATGTATGCGCTTTTTTAGCTATTGCAACAACAAATTGGAATGATTAATGACATTAGTAGCAATAGCTAAATAAATGAATGAAATTGGCTGGCCAGGCATAGCTTGTCTCTAAACTATTTTGGGTGAGATTGTCATCCATTCACCCTTGCTAGTTTTTATTTGAAGTCATTCCCTCTTTTCGTCCTTTCAAAACTTTTACTACTGTGTTTTCTTGCGGGTATAAGGAGTGGGGGAGGGCGTAGTTGGACTATATGGCTGGTTGGTTGGCCGATTGAAAAGGGATCGATTCCAGATGTTCTTCTCCTCTTTTTATTTAGCGGGGTGATGTTGTGGCGGTTGCTTTGGGCAAACGCTAGAAATGAATGAATAATAAGAAATGATTGTTTGGCTCATTGCAAAATACCCAGAAAAAATAGATTTGTGTGTACGAACACAGGCTAAGACAAATTGTGGTCCTGAGCGATACACATAGGTGAGGGAACCACACAAATTTATTATTGAATTCTGTCTGGAAAATAAAAGAAAATTAAAAGTTGACTATATTGATGTGAAAAGTTATAGCTAAGGCGAATTTACCTCCAACGCTATCGACAAACATATTGTCCAGTAATTAGAAAATCAAAAATTCTATAAGCCACCTGCGTTTCTCCTTCATCCCTAGTAACTAAGATTTTGTAATTAAGTAAGACAAACAAACGTAAAAGAGTGATAAAACAAGAAAATTTTGTAAATTGAAAAAAATATCAAATTAACTCGTAGCTATTAATAGGGTTGATGACATTTATTTCGAAACTTTGGTTTTTAGACATGTCGTCAACAATCGAAGTGAGGAAAATTTCCACACTTTGATGTGACTTTGATCACGTCAATTGTCCGAATTCAATTCCGAATTGATTAAACAAAGCACTTAAGCATCTCGAAATAAGAATCCAAGCGCAAATTGAAATCAAAGAAGAATGGACCAAGAATTCCTTGTTTTGCGACCCGTTTGGAGAAGATAAATACTGAAAAATTTGAAATTTTTTAAAAATTATCCCATAACTTTAGAAGGGCTTTTCTCTAACTTATAATCAACATTAACACAATTATTTTACACGAAAAATGCTTTTCTTCAAGCTTTCGAATGAGACCAAACATGTATCAAAAAGTTTGAAAAAGTTACTGAAAATCCGAAAATAAATTTGGAAAAATTCGTGGGACACCCTGTAGAATGATGAAAAAGCCGTACGCGGTGCCCAGTTGAAGCTAAACGAGATCACATTAAGTTCTGACAACTGACAAAAAAAATTGGTGAAGAGAGCATCAAATAGGTCTCAGTGCCCTTATTAAAAGGAATGACATTTTTAACTTTTTAATATGCTCAAAACCAAAATGACCGCTAGAATTTATAAAAATTTTGGTAATCAGAACTCCTGTAGTTCATATATAGGGGAGCAATGTGATTACAACCACCCCACTCAATATGAGCATAACCCCCACTCGATATATAAAAATTATAAAAAGCCCAGTATGAAAAAGATTATTTATTTGATAGACGTACAACCAAACCATGGCTACAAACAAAAAGAAAAGACATTGTACATTTATTACTTTTTAATTTCTTAGACTCATTGGCACAGACGAACTGAAGCATTCCAATTGCGTTACGGATAGTCATACGATTCTCCTTGATCAATAAAGACTGTTATGTATTTTTACTTTTGGATTTACGGAACTAAAACTAACTAAAAATCGATTACGTATTGTGAAAAACAACTCTTACCATTGGATAATTGGTGCATTTTGCGTTATACCATTTCCCTCTCCATTTCGTAGACAAATGGTCATCAACAGAGCACGGATAGTCACTGGTCGGGAAATCGTTCATAAGCTCATCGCGGATATATGGATAGATATATGAACAAACATCTCATGAGGCACTTCGAAAAATAAATTGACGAAGATAGTGGTAGGGCAAATGCCTCAAAAAGGAAATATATATGAAAAACATCTTAAAAATTGAGGATTTCAAATGGGAAGGTTATACTCATATCGAGTGGTTATACTCATATTCAGCCTAAATTTTTTAGGAATCAACAGAGGTAAGTAACGCAACAGCTACTTGCGTTAACCACTTACCTGACACGACCCGCGTGACACGCTACAACGCTATTACAATGATTTCAAAAAAACTTGTACCTAAAATGCAGGAGGTCTAATTACCAAAATGTTTGCTACAATATATCAAGCATTACACTGAATCGAGAGTCAATAAAAATAAAAATAGCTGGCCATTTAAACTACCGTTTTACTTTTCTGTGAAAATTCAAGATGAAAATGACTGTGAAAATTGCCAGATTGGAGCCATGGTCGATTCGGGTTTGCAGAGACAGTTAACATCTCATTGTCAAACACAAATCAAAATTTATGTCAACTTGTCAAAAACTCAAATTTTTTAAAGTAACAGTCATTAAATTTTATTGGAGACATGTGATAAATAAGTCTCTGTTGCATATGAAATGGCAGAGCATCAGCAAAATGGGTGGTCACACTTCCTTAAAAGGGGAAGTCGAATAGAACACTCAGTACATTAAAAATGTCATTATTTTTATAAATAATCTAAACTAGGGTTTAAATTTTTCACGTATGCAACGCGGTTGATTTTTTTAAGCGGTCGTTGCATCAAAACTTGATTATTTTTCATTTAAATTCTTTAGAAGCGTCAATTTTGCATTTTTATGAGCCATATTTCTTATCGTTGTTGTGTCTTTTTATGTTTTTTATTGAACTTTATAGTCGATTTATCCTATAGAAACAGACAGACATTGTTATACAAAATACCAAAATTATGCTTTTTCAAATTATTATAGAAAATTTCTTATGGTTATCTGAAAATAGCGTCTAAAATGGATAAGGTAGAATAAATTGAGTGTGCTTATAAAATAAGTTTGGCACTATTCTTTTTTATTTCTAAATCCTTGATTTCTCACAATGTTAGACAAAAAAGGTAATAAACTTTTGCTGGCTTAACAAAAATGGCTGTAAATGTATAAAAAAGAAAAAAGTGGCAGAGACTGTCGAAAAATGTAAATCCCATTGCTTCTGCCAATGATCGCACCCATCAATTCTTCTTTCTTCCTCCGGCCTACACTCTTTTTATTTTGCATAAGCAAAAAAAGGTTAGAAAGGATCGAGGAAGAAAATGAGGGACTCAGTGGTTTTTTGCATATCCCATCCAACCTATTTGCTGCAATGCTCCATAGGTTGCATTGACTCTCTATGTGTTTTGGAGGGAAACACAGTCTCCTGCCACACATCCACCGAAAAATAGTTCTTTTGTGCTCCACTTTTTGTTTGAATTGTTCGAAAAAGTGCAGGAAATAAAAAAAGTCATGAAGTGCCATCCCTGCAGCCTCTTTTTATTTGAATAAAAAGAAACATGTAAAAACTAAAATGCGTGATAAAAAAAATCACAAATAAAAGCAAGCCAAATTGTAGACGCATTTTTGTTTCTACAGTCTATCATCTCGAAATATTTTCTATTTGCATAAGATTTATCCAGATCACATCGTGCCGGGAATTTACTTTTTATTTTTTTCAGACAAATTTTTGCCATGATCAGGATGAGTAAGAAGTATGTTACAGTCAAACAGTCACCTTGTTTTAACTGAATTTGGCTGAACAGAAAAGAAATAAAGTTAACTGACGCGATAACTCGGCGCATTGATAACCCGGTTTCTGAGGATAGTCCCTAGAGGTGCCGGGTTATGGAGGTTTGACTGTACAGTCAAACCCCGGTATAGTGCGACTGCGATATAGTGCGACCCTGAGCTCGACCCATTTGGTCGAAAGTCTTTAAAAGTCTTTATAGTGCGAGTCCCGATATAGTGCGAGTCTCGTTATAGTGCGGATTTTTTTTGCTCCCCAGGGGTCGCACTATACCGGGGTTTGACTGTATGGAAGTCTACTCTTTTCCATAACCTGAAATAATTTGTGGTTTGTTACAACTTATATAGTGCATTGAATTTTTTCCCGCCTTCAAAAGTTCACTTGAATTCGCACTTCGTAAGAGCTCAAAATTAGAAGTGCTTGGTATTAGTTAAAACATAATCGGACCCATGACCCACTAGTTATAGTTACTGTTAGAAAATGTTTGCCGCACAACTAAATGAGTTCTAGTTTCCAATCCATTGAATCCTTATATTTTCGAAAGCGGCAAATTCTTGGTTCAGACAAACAGGGAGCTTTGGTGAAATTGGCCTTAATTAAAATCGGCACACAAAAAGATTTGTGACAAAGATTTGCTCCTCTATTGAAATTGGTTGCACTAATTTGCTGCTAGCCCAACAAGAATTCTAGTTTGCACAAATAGGAAAGGAAAGTCAATTCATCTAGAAGGGGTGGGGGTTTGATAAAAGGGAGGCACATCTTCAGTCAAAGAGATGGCCAAATTAATTTTTTTGTCTCTAAATCTCGAGAATAGTCATCATTGAAAAGATATTGCAGAAGTGTAAGACTGAGAATAAACAAAACAACAACATAAACATACATACATACAAGACATTATTTACAAAAATCAGATAAAGAACACATTTTTATTATTACTTTTTTGTTTTATAAATAAGATATCCATCAAGCACAACTATCTACAAAAATGCTCAACTTTGCGTTGCACCAACAATTTATTATCAGGAGAGAAAACAATGACAGTAGGTAAACCCAAAGTTTGAATAAAAATTAATTTTTAGCAAACAAAATAATGAAAGTAGTAAAAAATTTAATAAAAAATAGACAAGACTTTTTTCTGCCCACGTTTGGCTTTTTTCTTCCTGCTTTTGTTAAAAAAAGCCCGCTTTTGTTTAAAAGTGCCAGTTTTTGCTGAAAAATACCCGTTGTTGCTCAAATATACCCGCTTTTAGATTTTTTCCGCCCGCTAATGTCGAACAGTGCCCATTTTTGGGCTATGATAGGTTTTGTAACATGCGAGCTAATATTTTAGCTGGATAAATCTTATTTGACCCGCGATTGGCTTTTTCGAAACGAAATAATATAGTATAAGATCACGGTCGTTTTTTTCTTATCTCTCATTAAAAGATTTGTCCTGTATTTAATACCCGGAATCTTTGAAATTTCTGAGATTTTACGTCAAAATCGTTTCTTTTTGGTATTCAAAAGTTTCAACTAATTGGATGGCCATAGTGGATGTCGGAAGTCGCGTGTCGAAGTCTTTGAGGTGCCGCAGCTCTGCGAATTTTCGTCATTTTTTCATTCTGTAATTTTATCTATTTTTAAGGTTTTTTCAACGAAAAAAAACTTTCCAATAGTTGGACAGAAATAATGAAAATTTTAAATCGGACTACTGACATCCGACTTCTTACCTCTGAATTGACATCCGACTTCTTACCTCTGAATTGACATCCGACTTCTTACCTCTGAATTGACATCCGACTTCTTACCTCTGAATTGACATCCGACTTCTTACCTCTGAATTGACATCCGACTTCTTACCTCTGAATTGACATCCGACTTCTTACCTCTGAATTGACATCCGACTTCTTACCTCTGAATTGACATCCGACTTCTTACCTCTGAATTGACATCCGACTTCTTACCTCTGAATTGACATCCGACTTCTTACCTCTGAATTGACATCCGACTTCTTACCTCTGAATTGACATCCGACTTCCGACATCCATTGTTGCCGAGCCTTAAGGCCGAAAATTGACCATCAAATTTTAGCGCTTTTTCGAAGAATCATAAAAACAAATAGTTCTATCAAATGTAAAATTGTGTGGGTAATCTTGTTTGACAGAACCAAAAGTGCGTTTTTACCCTTCCGAAGCCCAAAAGCTGGGAATTGCACCCTGAGCTGAAGTATATATCCACCTGGATGGCCTGAAAAAATAATAAATAATTTGAAAATAAAGATAAAACACTTTTACGACCTGAAATTTCACCCACCTGAGCCCCGAAAAACGTCATGGGTGACCTTCGGTTAGGAGGATATCCGCCTGAAAACCCTCAGGTAAATAATGAATAATACTATAGTATGAACCTAAAATATGAGCTCGCATGGTATACAGCTTAATCTAGCCCAAAAACAGACACTGTTCGACTTAAGCGGGCAGAAAAAAATCCAAAGCGGATAGAAAAAAGCAAAAACGGGCACTTGTTAACAAAAGCAGGTAGAAGAAGGCTAGAAGCGTTAAAAAATATTTGTAAAACACATATTTACATACATATTTATTCATAAAATCACATACATGTTTTTATACTTCTTTATATACAAATTATGTATGTTTTATGAGAAATCCATTAATGAAAATTCACAAATTTATAGCATTTTATTTCGTAAAAAGCAAGGGTATATTTGACGAATCTACTTGCTTTTTTATGTATTTTACCTGTTTTTTATTCATGTAGAAATCTCGTGAATGAGTGGGCCAGAAACCCCCTTTTGTATACTACTGTCTGAAAAAATTTAAAAAAAAGACCCCTTTGAACCCCGCCTCTGACATCTCTCTCTAATTATCTCCCTGGCGCCAAACAGGCTATGTCAATTTTCAGCGCTATGTCAGAAATCTTGTCGGATAACTACTTCCGAGTGCTAACACTTACAAAAAATGATCAATTTGAACGGCTGCAAGGGATCTCTTTGTCACTTTTTGCTTGTGGTATTGTTTTGTTTTCGTAACATTTTTATGTCACGTCAAAAAAGAGCCATAAAAATAGTTGATTTTTAACGTTTTTGTTATAATTTTTAATTTCCAATCTTAGTAATGTATTGAGTCTCAAGTGGGTGTGTAAAGTTATAGGGTGTTTCAGCAACCATCTACCTATCTCCTATCTACAGCGACAACAGCTATGTACATAAGCAGGTGCAGGTATAGGGAAAGACAGAGATAAAAAGCACCAGGTTGGATCACAAGCAGTCCTAGATATATTGCTCGAAATCCATTCTTGTGATACCCTTCGAGTTATTATTATTTTCACCATTTGAGCATTTTGTCTGAAACTTTCAACCATCTTGACTTTGACAACCATTTTTGACTTTTTTTTAAACAATTTCTGAACTTTGGATTAAGCAGTTGGTATTATTTCAGAAAAAAGCAGGTTGCAACATTTGCGCTAAAATTAAAATTTACCGAAAATTATTTTTGCACTTTGCTTTATAACCTAAGATCATATCTGCGAGGCACATTTGGGCGCCAGTCAAATTTTAGTGATCACCAAGTCTCCAACTAAACTAAAAATATTACAGAATACAGAAACAAAAAAACGGAACTTTTTTCCACGCTTTTGAAATATGAAAATGAATAAAATGTAAGACAGGTTGATTTTCAGCTGATTTTTACAGAAAACGGGAAGCGGAGAACATAAAAATTACAAAGCGGACGGAACTGGTTCATTTCGGGACCCCAGCTATAAAAAAGATATGCTTTTACCAATGAAACTCACTACCTACAACCACGTTAAACCTAGACAACCACGTCCGCCCACTCCCACCCCGAAGTAAACAAGTGCCAAGCGAAAAACAAAAAAAAACGAAAATTCCGCTGCATATCTGGTCATCACCAAAGAAAAATTGGTATTATTGACTTATATTACAGTATGGCCCAAGAAATTCCAAGATTTCAAATGGCCATAACTTTTTTTAGAAGCAAATTTTTAAAAAACGGTTTTTGCAATCGATTTTTCTCAGATATATTTTTTTTTCGATATCTAACTCGGAAAAAAATGGAAAGTTTCTAACATTTTTGCCTTGGTCCAACCTGTTGTCGAAAAAAAAACACTTTTTAGTCTTCAGGAAAATGGTTTTCACAGCAGAACAGAAAGCGTATTGCGTCGCCGAATGCATCAAAGAAGCAAGTCCGAAGTCAGTGTAAAGGAAATTTCGGACTCGTTTCGACCTGGGAGGTTTTGCAAAGGTTCCAAGTCACAGTCGCATCAAAGAATGGCATCAAATATTCATGACGAGCGCAAGCGCTAACCGGAAGAAGAGAGAAAACATCAGGTATGAATTTTTGTTAGTGATTTCGTTTGCTTATTGTTTTTTGCTTAGATTCTGTTTTGAGCCTTAAAAGAAGCAGGAAGTGGTCGCCAGTTTCGCCAGAAATCCGCATCTGTCTACTAGCAACTTGGCTCTTCAGGAACAAATGCCTTCTCGAACATCAATTAAATGCTTCAGCTGCACCACCAAATCGACCCAAGAAACAATAACAATGAAGAAACTCGGATTGTGCACTCATACACTCAGCTCGCTTTGATGGAAGAAGATCTAGCTTTCCTTGGCAACTTGATGTTTCTGGATGAGGCCCACTTTCATGTCAATGGAGTCGTTAACAGACAAGTATAAGGTTCTTCTTAATTGAACATCATTAAACATTTTCAGTGCTTTCGCTATTGGGACAATGAAAATCCGCACTTTAACATTGGACAGACTCTTCATTCGCCGCGTGTGACTGTTTGTGCAGCAATTGGAAAGCAAGGAATTCTCGGGCCATATTTCTTCAATGACAATGTCAGTGGCACAATCTATCTGGGATGCTGCAAAATGAAGTCCTGATCCGGCTGCCGAATTTCGAAGAAATTATCTTTATGCAAGATCGGGCACCGCCACATTGAGATCTCAGAGTTCGCGCTTGGCTTTCTCGTCAGTTTCCATGTCGTTGGATGGGTCGTGGTAATTTCATACTCATTAATTCTCTAATTCTCGTTCTCTGTATTCAGGTTCTCCAGATCTTCCTTGGCCTCCGTATTCACCAGACCTGACACCTTGCGACTACTTTTTATGGGGTTACATCAAAAGCAAAATCTACCGCACGCCAATAGATATTAAAGATGAACTGGTGGGAAGAATCATGGATGAATTTGAAGTTTTGCCGCAAGAGATGGTCAACGGTTCGATCGATGCTTATGAAAGACGCCTCAGGAGATGCATTGAAATGAATGGAAACAGTGTAGAAATTCAATGGATGGGATTAGAAGTTGTTATTTTCTTTGTTGTTCAATTGATAAATGGTTTTCGCCACATTTTCTATTCACTTTTTCCTGAAGACTAAAAAAGCGTTTCTTTTGACAACAGGGGGGACCAAGGCAAAAATGATGGAAATTTTCCAAATTTTTTTTCGAGTTAGATATCGAAAAAAAAAATTTATATCTGAGAAAAATCGATTGCAAAAAACCGTTTTTAAAATTTAGCCTCTAAAAAAAATATGGCCATTTGAAATCGGCCGAAATTCTTGGGCCATACTGTAAGATTTTTTAAATTTCACCACAGTTTATATTTCATTTAACCAGACCCAAGATCTTTAATGTCCCAAATTCAAAATTGTTTTAGCAAAAATTGTCATTTCAGCAGAAACTTTTATTCGTCTAAAAATCGTCTGTGTAATGATTTTTCGCGCTCAAATTTGACTAACGTAGAAATTTTCAGGACTGATCATGAAAAAAGTATTTTTTTTACACCTTTGGCTGCTTGCTCTACTAGTGCTTATGCCACAAGTCAACAGTAAAGACAAAGATGCAGATGACTCCTCAGAAAAGTTAAAAGAAGCCAAAAAAGCAGTTGAAGCAGGCCCAGCAGGTTATACATAACTTAAAATATAATAAGGTAAAGAGAATTAGCGTGTTTAGCAGTAGCAGCAGATGCATCGCATAACAAAGCATCGCAAAAAAACACCGACAGCGAGTCGTTCAAAGAAGAAGTTGAAGTTTCAACTAGCACAGTGCCAACAACCCCCACTTCTTTCCCTGCAGATGATTGTAGCAGTGCAAGACAAGACGGTAGCTTCGGAGCAGGCTCTATCTTTTGTAAATTTTATTTCTAGTATTAACACAATTAATTAAATCATCATAAATTTTAGTGGGTATCATTTTCGGAATGGGACTTATGTTTGGTTTGATTCAGCTCTATACTGTCTGGGGTAAGTCATTATTTTAAATTTTGGGTCCTGTAGAAAGTAACGTAGCCTTGTAAACAAATGTATACATAGCAGTCATTATTAGAGATGAAGATTTTTGTTTGCCCAAATACCCGATACAAACAGAATTGTCTAAGTGCCGGCGATACGTTAGCGCCGGCACTTGAGGCGTCAGAGCTTACCCCATTGATTCGAAGTGTAAAACACAAATAAATAAGTAATATTGATTTATAGATGAGGTAGGCTTTATATGAATTCGCGCCCACCCTAAAAAAGTATGCCTTGGTCCACCCTGTTAATTCTCTTTGAGAAAAGAGCCGGCGCTTAAATAATCCTGGATACAAATAGTCTTACCTAAAATCCCAAATACCCAAATTATTCGTTTGTCCCCATCTCTAGTTGTTATTTAATGGAGTTTTAATAATTAAAAATCATTTTATAGCCACTTTTTAAGAAATCTTTAACCTAGTAACGGGAACCTGTGGCAACGAGATATTCCGATAGGGCCAATGTCCTAGACCATCATTTGGCAAAAACTTAACTCTCCTTTCTGCCCAAAAAAGGCTCGCACTTTGCGCATTTGGGCTCGCATTTTGCCTCTTTCGGCTGACAGAATACAGTCGAACTTCTATTTAACGAGCCTCAAGGGACCGACCAAAATGGGACGTTAAATAGAAGGTCGTAGTATAGAAAGTCATTTTGTCAAATTTCAAGGAAAATGTTATTTTCTCTGTAATCTAACAGTTAATAAAAATTAAATGAAATTTGACAGCTTAATAACTTTGTGAGATACAAATCTGCTTTTGCCCATGAGTTTATCAACATAATTTAATAAAATATTGTGATAACTAATTATAATATTTAGTGAGAAACAAAATGAACGGCGATGCCACATACCGTGCATACTAACATACAACTAAAATACAATTCTAACTTTTGAAAAATTTGTTATTTTCAGTCTGTCCCTAGTATTTTGAAAGTTTTTTAGCCATTAAGTTTTTTTGGTCGGATTTCGAAATTCTGTAAGCGATAATCAACTCCAAATCAAAAAGCAAATTTGTTGGTATATAATGTGAAAAACATTATTTTTACTTGGTCCCCTGTGATGAGGGTCCCCGTCTGTAAGTGGCCTCTTAATGGAAAAGCCCGAACCACAGGGGGAACAAGCAAAAATCGTGTTTTTCACAATACATACCAAAAAATTTGCTTTTTAATTCGGGATCGATTATCTTTTTACAGAATTTCGAAATTTGACCAGAAAAAAATTAATGGCCAAAAACCTTTTAAAATACTGGGGACACAGTGTACTTTGATTTCACATTAAAGAATCATAGCCGTTGACCATAATGGAAACTTCAAATTGTTACGACACAGCGTGGTTACTCCAATATTTGTTGAAATTTTCGTTTGTTTGCATTCACAGCTATTTGAATTTTTTTCAAAAATTTTAAACCATTGACCAGTCCAGCTCAGAGTATCTTCACATTTCAAGTTTGGAAAAGCTGTAAGATTTTCCTAGGATTTTCTTTGAATAATACATAGAATTTAAATTTTTAAGGGCAAATAAAAAAATTCCAAAAAATATTTTTAGAATAAAAAACTCGTAACCAGCAAATTTGAAAATTCGAAATTGTGGTCCTTAAAAACTACGTTTAGGTTTTTTGTCAAAAGAATTTTTAATATACAAGGTGTTTCAAGAAATTCTGCCTTTTTGAAATATGCATAACTTTTTTATAGAGCGATTTTCAAAATTCTGTTTTTACAGATCGATTTTTCTTGCCGACAATATTTTTTTTTATTATGTAATGTGAAAAACACGGTTTTCGTTTTTTGCCATTGTGGTTTGGGTTTCGGTCTCTGGGTGTCCCCTGGATGGCCAAAACTCAAACCACAGGGGGTCAAGCAAAATTAGTTTTTTCGACATTATATACCAAAAAAAATTGTTGGCGATGAAAATCGACTTGTAAAAACAGAATTTTGAAAAACGACCTAGAAAAAAAGTTATGACCATTTCAAAGAGGCATAATTTCTTGAAACACCTTGTACATTTTGTTCAAAAATAACATATTCAAATATTTTTATTGACAACTTCATTGGTCCTTCTACAGTTTTAATTATAAAACATTTTTTTATTAATATATATTTTTTAATTGTCATGCTACATTGTTAAAAAACGATAAAACATTTTTACGTCGGTCTGCCCGTGTTTTCCCTGCCAGATGGTCTGGATTAAAGTTGTTAAATTTACCGCTAAATTAGTCCTAATTTTCCAACACGGGTAAATATATAGGATTTGAAAAATCAGTCTTTGTCTGAACAGAAAACCTTGTGCAATTTCTTTATTTATTTTTATTTTGGCTTGTCTCATAAAATTCTCAGGCACTGCAATGAATAATTGAACTATAAGTCGCTCGTAGTCATAATGCTTTTTAACACTGAACTTTTTGCTCAATTTCTTCAAATTAGAAAACATTTTTCCCGTCAACAAACTCGCTTTGTCCCGGCCAAAAGTGCCAGCGTGTTAAACATCCTCTTCATAGTTTTGCCTCAGCCAGAAATGGCTGAGGCAAAACTATGAAGAGTGCTGGTGCTTGCCATGATTCTACAAGCCGAACAGGCGCCTTAACAGGCGCTAAAATAAACTAAAAATGAAAAAAAAAATTGGGGTCACAGGTTCGAAGACCCCCTTGAGCATACCTGGTTTTTCCCACTTTTCTGGCAAAACTCAAAATTTTAAGCATCACATGTCAATTCTGATAGCATTAGCGTTCTCAGCGACCCTGATTTACCCTTAGATATGATGATAACAAAATATTATACAATCGGGAAGTGGGTTAAAATTGGTGACGGACATTTAAAATGATGACGGAGAAGCCGACAAAAATACTATATGTAGATTAAATATATAAATTTTGATGCAGTCGAACTTGGATAAACTGCCACCCCCGACAAACCAAACAAAATTGGCGTCTCTTGGAGTGGCGGTTCATCTAGGTGCGACTGTATATTAATTTTAGCAAATTTGTATCTACAATTTTTAATTACAATTGAAAAACAAATTATATCTGGTGCGGAAAAAGTATATTTTTGGCAAAAATAAATGATTTTCGCGGCAAGTTTCTGTTTTCATCACCTCGATTGGTTTATATTTTTAGCTAAATTTTTAAACATTTTGTTCACTTTTATATTTTTTATTAAGGCCGAAAAAGTGAAAGAATTCGAAAAAGGTTGTAGTGTGCTGAAAATTTTTTTCTCAAAATTTTTAAGCTTCCCATCCATACGCTCGATTTTCGCTTAATGTTTACCTACCTTCACATCTTAACAACTCTTAATCATAAAACACTAACAAAATAAACAAAAGAAGTTTTTGTTTTTCCAAAAACCAAAAAAACCAAGTTATGAACTCATGCAATCCTCTGAATTTTTCAAGTATTTTTCAAAATAGGCCAAAATATATCAAGATTAGTCTATAAATAGCTAGGCTTCGTGGAGAGTCAAAAGTAATAAATAAAAAGGGTTTCTTTGTTTGTGTGCATACAAATTTTTTATGATCATTTTAGTAATAAACAGTTAATAAGAATTAATTTTTCACAAATCAAACAACCAAAATTGGGATTAACTAATTCATTATACAAACTTTTGAGCCGTTCTGCAATCGGGCAAAAGTCTGCCATATAAATTATATGCTCAATTCCCCAGACTCAATCGTCTTATATCTTCAAGCACATCTTCGGGGATTGTATGGGTTTTAGTAGGCAATTGGAGTGTTTCTCGTTGATTAGTCAATAAGTTGAGCTGTTCCTAAATACAACTTGTCATAAGTTGGCCATATGAATATTATGTCTACTTTGTAGTGGTGAATGATGTCTTGGTCTGCTGGACATGACTCAATGAAGGCTGCAGTTCGGTAGGCAGTGAGAATGTAGTTCCATAGATAGGTAAAGTTATGTGGAATATCAAAGCCCAACAGTCTCAAGCCTACTATCCGCATGCTGAAATACAGAGAGAACTTGAAATATGAGTCATTCAAGTTTTTTATAAATTTAAAAACATTATTTTTGGGAATATAAAATTTTATAAACTAGTGGGTACTTTAAAAAGGGTCTTACTGGTGCAATCGGGGCATTAGCTCACAGTCATACCTCAAAAGTAATTTGAAAATGGGTGAATATATGATATAATCATACTCAGTCATGGCATCTCCCAATAAATATCTGCTTTGACGCTGGGACAACAGCTAAAATTGGAGTTAAGTTTAGAAAAAACTAAATAAAAAAGTTACCTGATCAATGCTTGCCAGTTGCTCCACTAGCTTGTTATGGGAGGAAGCTATTTGAGGAGGTAGGCCCTTAGAAAACAAGGATGAATTTGAAAATGGTCAGGAAGTGGCATGGTAGTCTTATTTACTATGGTAAATAAAATAACCGTGGCACTTTTTGTATATGGTACGAGTTTGGTAATTTATTTACAGGGTGGCCCGAGTATTTTTTACTATTTGAACTTAAACTTGGCATTTTTACTTCCTTCTGGTGCCATTCGAAAGCCCTGAGTGCTATTTGTTTGACACCAAAACATGGCTCTTGTCTAAAAAATTTCATATCTAAAACCATGATTGTGCGAAAAAACTCACTTTTATAGTTTGAGAAGTTGGCAATCATTTTTATCATTTTAGTTAACTTAAATTTTTATTAAATATCTTGGTACCTTATTTTAGCGCAACTCAAGCGCTACAAAACCCATGTTACAAAATAAATTTTAAAAAACTAAGTGCTAAGATATGGCTTTTTGAAAAAAATCAATTTTTTATAAAATGACCAAAATCCAAAAAATTGGTAAAATTGGATTTCATTCATTTTTTAACATATCTCAGCACTCAGATTTTGGAGTTAAATTTGGAGTCAGATTTCAAAATTTATTCTGTAAAGTGGGTTTTGAACTGCGCTACAACGTAGTGACAAGATGTTGTTAAAGTGATAAGCCCTATATTTAACTTTTGATCAGTTAAAGTGATGAAAATGAAAAAAAGTGAGCTTTTTGCATAATCATGCTTTTAGATATGAAAATATTTAGACAAAAGCCATGTTTTGATGTCAAACAAAATGGCATACTCAGGGCTTTCGAATGACACCAAAAGAAAGTGAAAATGTCAAGTTTAAGATGTATAAAATTGCTGTTCAAATAGTAAAAAATACTCGGGTCACCGTGTACTTCAATAGCAGTTGGCTGGCGGCTGTTTTTGTCATGGTTGGACTTGGCTTGCAGGAATATTTTGAAGTTCCTGTACCTAAACAGTAGTGATTGACTGTAGCTAACTGTATAGTCAACGGGTAACATAAAATTGTAGAGTTAGGATCGAAAAAAACGTCCAATTTAGGTATTTTCAGTTTTACAGTCAAATTCATGTCAACCACACAGTTAACTTATTTAACTGTATGTAAGCTAAAGTAAAGTTAACTGTGAAGTTGACCGTATACCTACAAGTTTCACGTTTTACCCAATCTAAACCAAAATTTTTGCTTTTTTCAGTTATCTTAACAGACTGCCCTACGACTGTATACAACTTATGACTGGATAAAAAGACTGGATACAATTACGATTGGATACAACGACTCTATATACTTTTTCATACATGACCTCTTCTAAGGTGCAGGACGAACTCAAAAATGCTTTTTATTAGTTTTTTTGTAGTTTGGGGAACATGTTTGAGCCCGTCCTAACATACGCTGGCCTACCCTAAGCCTAAGGACGAGCCTAACTACCATATAGTTATATACAATTTTCAGTTTTTATTTTATATTTTAGAAAATAATAAAGTGGGGCATGTCCAAGCATCGTCTAGAATAGTTTATTGATATTTTTTGCGAAAATTTGGGTATGATTGGACTTATACTATAAAAAGATAAAAAGATTTTTTCGTGTATCCAGTCCATCCAGTCATAAGTTGTATTCAGTCGTTGTTACACATCCATCTTAACAGTAGTGCACCCATTTGAACACAAATTGTGATTTGATAACAAATTTTACAGTCATCAAAAATCCTAATTAACCGGTCTTTGGTGAATTAGAACTACCGGCCATCTTATTTTAACGGTCGCCTTACATCAGCTCTGTGAAACAGTTGATTGACATGATCACTATTGAGCCTACATGAGCCTGAAGCCCAAAATAATACACAAACCTATCTTTTACGTTATGTTTAGCGTGGTCTGCAATTTCAAGTCGTTAGTTTATCTACCACAATAAATGAGAGCGTTTACTTTTAGGGATGGGGGAAATGCTCATCTTTTCTAGACTACTTTTGTATTTTGCTCCAATCTGTGAGATTTATCCACTATGCCTCTCTCAATTAAAATTTTTTAATATAATATTAATATGAAAAATCAATAAATGCATATATCCCTGGACTACCCTCCCTTTTCGAATAATCAATAGGAGAAGATTGTTTTGTTTAAGTAGATATCTTACAAATCTTACAAATTTTGGATGTTTTTCTCCACTGTCAGATCCTTTTCAAACAAAGGCACATTGAACCTTAATACAAAAAAGTTAAAATTAATTTTTTTATAATAATTCACTCTTTGGCCAAATGGAAGATACGTCCTTCAATCTCTCGGTTGTCTGAGTAGGTGGTGTTCCTGATAAAACATATCAAATAATTTTTTTATTCATGGATTATATTTAACCAACTTCTCTTCTTCAGACATAATTGGTGGCGCAGCACCCAAAAAGTTTTTCTTGAACGCTTCAGAGTTGACATTGCTGAATGCAAAAATTAAGATGCATAAGTATGCGCAAAAATCATAAAAGGTTAGATAATTGTATTTATCCAGGTGATTAAGAAAATTGTCAAATTTGTTTGTTTGTCGAAAATGTTTAAAAATTCGTTTAATCATCTAAAAAATCATCAAAGTTTAATCATTCAAGAACGCGCTGTCCAAGACGGCGCGTTCTTAGACGGAAAGTTCTTAGACCAAATCAATTTGTTCCTAGACGAAATTAATTAATTAAACTGATTTCTTTTTCAGACGAAATTAATTATCCCCTTTACTAGCGCTGGATTCTGTCTGTGTGTCACAAAAAATATTAGGGGTGTTCCGTCAATCAGATCAAACACCATTCGACTCAGCGTGGTCGATTTACTGTCTGAACACATTATGAAAAGTTGAACTCGACTGTCTCAAAAAAAAAAGTTATGGCCACTTGAAAGTTACCAAAAACCACAGGGGGGCCAAGATATTTTAAGGTGATTTTTGGGGGACCAAGGCATGGTCACGGGTTCAAATCCTGGTGGCAGCATGCCATATTATTTTGTCTCGAAGGGATTAGTTAGTGTAGTATAGGGTGGGTAGATGGCCTGGTAGGGTATGTAAGTGGCCTGGTAGGGTATGTAGGTGGCCTGGTAGAGTAGGTAAGTGGCCTGGTAGAGTAGGTAGGTGGCCCCATACCATGTATATGGGACCCAAACCACCAGCGTGTACCCGAACAACCTATATCGGGCCTAAACAACGAGCGTGTACCCGAACCACATATATGGGTCCCAAAACACCAGCGGGTACACAAACCACGTATATGGGGCCCGAACCGCGTATATAGGGCCCAAACCACAATCGGATACCCGAACCACCTATACCGGCCCACACCACCAGCAAGTATCCAAACCACATCTATGGGGCCAAACCACCAGCGGGTACCCAAACCACCAGCGAGTACCCAAACCGGCTAAAATGCGGTATAAGAAGTCCTCCCAAAAACCGGTTTTAACCACTTTTTTCGTGTGTTTTAACATCTCTAACACACAGAAAACATGTTTTTAGGCGGTGGAAAACCATTTCCGGAAAAAAAATATTTTTTGAAAAATTTGACTAAAATTTTGACTTTATAAATGTGTGCCTGGACCTGGATGCCCTTGTTAGTTCTGATTTAGTGTTTTTTCCAACGTTTATTTTTTTCTGATTTGTTAAAAGTTTATTAATGTGTTTACAGATATCGCAATAATGTTAAACTTGATTCGTCTGCATGAGATTTGTAAGGACCCTAGTCGTGTCAAAGAACGGTTGCAAGCATGGAAGCTAATCCCAGAAGAAGGCCAATACTTTTGTCCAAAGTGTAAAATAGTGAGATTTGAATTGATTTTGTGTCCTTCTAAGTAAGTATTGTTGCATTTATACCTACTATGCATTTGCACTTTAATTATTTGAGAACGCTTTCGTGGCAATGTTACAAGCAGCGGTACCAAGCTAAGAAGAAGGGTCCATTTACAAAGTGCAACAAAACTGTGTCGTTTCGATCTGGTACTTTCTTGGCTGGCGCTGAGCTTTCTATCTTTCAAGTGCTTGGATTTGTCAATTTGTGGGTGGAAAATGTGCAGCTAAAGGTCATCAAGCAGCAGTTGCATATAAGTTCTCAGGAAACAGTTGTATACTGGTCCAGCTATTGCCGTGAATTGATCTTTAGTGCCTAGGTGGAAATGAGTTCTGAGGACGCTGGAAAGCTTGGTGGTCCCGGCATTATCATCCAAATAGATGAATCGAAATTTGGTAAACGCAAGTATCACCACGGGCATATGGTTTGGTGGCTTTGAAGAAGGCACTGGTCGAGTATTTTTGGTCGTTGTTCCAGATCGGTGACTATTATTGTTTAGTGGTCGTGTTACTCTCTTCTCGAAATCATCAAAGAGTGGATTCAGACTTTTGGAAAGCTCACGACTGCCTTGCGAATGAGGGGTTTCAACACTTGAAGGTCAATCACAGCGTCAATTTTAAAGATCCAGAGACAGGTGCTCACACAAACAATATAGAAACATCGTGGAGATCTGCTTAGGCTATAACTACATCTGCAGGGCGTAAGAAAGCACATATTCCAGGTTTTCTTGACTGTTGGCGTTCTCAAAGAAATAATTTTCAATTAAGGAAATCTCGCAAAGTATATGTTTAACAAATGTTGCGCAGTCAAAGAGATTGAACGCATGGAAGAGTTCTTCAGACTTGCTGGTCTCTTCTACAATCCTGCTGCCAATATTCCACTACAGCCATTCGACGAAGCAGAAATACCTGAGGAAGATCTAGAAGATGATATGATTGATTGACTTTTATCTCTGCAGCTAGGGCTCTGTTCGGAATTGAGGTCCCCAGTCCGCGCCTCTTTTCTTTTTGTTGTGTTTGGAACAAAGCAGTAAATATTATTGGAGCGTAATTTTGATAACTAGGGCCACCCGTACTACTTCAGTGCCCGAATAGCTTAAAATTAGCAGGAGTTTCCCAGCGTATACACTTATTACTTCAATACCCATAAAGGGTATTTTGAATGAACCTGGATACCTTAAAAAGACCGAAAAGATAGAGTTTGAACATAGTTTTGTTAACTGGGACCTGCCGCATAAAAAACTCTGGTTTGCATACTGTTTTATGCATCCAGAGTCTATTTTCGAGTGATTTATGTCTCAGGTATGTGTGTGTGCGCATCTCAACCCCAAGACTCCAAGCCCCCTACGCCCCCGGAGGAGGAGTAGGGGGCTTGGAAGGTTAGAGATGCGCGCACAAACTTACCTGCGAGATGAATTCGAGCGACACTCTTTATAATATATGAATAAAGAGACTCTTTTAGCACAGTCCCAGTGATAAAAACCAGGTAGAATATCCTAAAAGGGGTATCCTGGTACCCCCAAAAGTCAAAATTTTCAAAAAATATTTTTTTCTCTGGAAATGGTCTTCCGCCACCTAAAAACATATTTTCTGTACGTTAAAGATGCTAAAACACATGAAAAAGTGGTTTAAACCGGTTTTTAGGAAGACTTCTTATACCGTACTCCGGCCCCCAAACCACCAGCGGGTACCCAAACAACGTCTATGATAAAATCACAGGGGTACCAAGGTAATTTGGGGTGAATTTTCAATTGCCTTGGTCCCCCAGGCAAGGTTACAGGTTCAAATCCTGGTGGTAGCATGCATCATTTTTGTGACGTGTGTTCCCCACGCAGGTCCTCGGTGCCGACGAATTGCCACATCTGTGGAAACAACATATTCTAGTGGGTATGGTATAGAAGTACTGAGTTTGGGATAAATTTCTAACCTCTAACCAAAAATTAATTTAAACCAAAAGACAATAATTAATCTTACACAGTTTTGACTTCCACTCGAACCACTCCGACTTCGTAGAGCGCATATCTAAAAGATAGTTTTTTTTTTAAAGTTCATTTGTCATTGACATTAAAAATAAAACATACAATTCCATCCAAAACTCCTGGCAAAAAAGACATGCTCCAATACGTCTGCTGTCTATGCCTGACGCCTAAATATTAATAGCTTTTTGAGTTTAACATTTTTCAAGTCCTTTTTCGAGATTTAAAACTTTTTTGCACCTGAATTTTATACTCCGGTGTGAACTTGCGGGATACCCCCCCCTTCTCCTCCAATAATTTTTACTTGTGCTAAGGTCGTAAGCAAAGGTTCTGTCCATTACTTAACTTGAAAAATAGTGATTTTAGATACCACCCGGAAATTATTGGGGTGTGGCATTGGCCGGCATATGACAATTTTCTCTCACAAACGAAGATATCAAAGTATACTGTCGATTCGATTCAAAAATTCTGACTTGTAGAGTATAGTCGATTTACTATATAGAATTTCAATATTTTTGACGAACAGGCAGGAAAAATCCAACCTCGAGACATGAAAAACATGTAAAAATAGGCCAAAGTTGTCTTGGTCCTCCCTGTGGATTTTCAAAACATATTTTTCCACACTCGTACTTCTGTACAGTGACGCCCTGAAAAGTTCGATCTCCCCCTGGTTCAACACTTTTTTTAATAAATGGCCAAAAAAAGTGTCAGACCCAGCTGTGGATCGAATTTTTAAAGATGTCCTTATGTCGATGCTTCACTGCAGAAAAATATATGTCCGTAAATCTACAGGGGGAACTAGGCAGTGTTGGGCTTGATGTTTCACGAGTCTCCAGATTCGATTTTCTCTGTGTGTTCGCCAAAAATGTTGAAATTTTATATAGTAAATCGACCATGATCTACAAGATAGCATTTTCAGAATTCTTGAATCGAATTGTACAGTTCGATAAGTGCCTTTGTCAGTAGAAGTAGACTTCAGATATAGTGCAATATTATACCTTAACATATAGTTCCAACAAAGGTTTGTGATTGGTTTGATAGTGTGTGTGATTAGTAATAACTGCATTATTTTCATTGGTTTGCTTGCTTGCTGCCTCACCTCCATTACTACTCCCATTGTTGTTAAAATGGTTGGTGGTGCTGTCTGTAAAAACACTCATTCTACCTACTCTATAAATAATCTTGTATTAGTTTATGCTATATTATAACATGTAAGACAAGCCTTTGTAGAATGAAATTAATGCACAATTAGATGAGCCGCAACAATACTGCAAATACTAAAAAGAAAAACAATTTAGACGAGTGCACCACGTAATCCTTGAAGAAGAGAACCAAATTTTACGAACAAACATGATCTTCCTCACTACTAACAATAATAACAATAGAAAAGGCGCAAACATCAGTAGAACCTTTACGTTTTTTAACAAAAAATTGCATTTATTTTAAGGTTGAATAAAAAGAAACGCAAATTTCACTTGCTTCATATCTCCTAGTTTTTTAAGATGTTTATCGAAAATATGGGTACGAATTATTATTATTTACAACAGTGATTTCGAAAAATCTACATATAGTATTTGGACTATAATATGTTGTTGCCACAGATGTGGCAATTCGTAGGTGCCGAGGACCTGCGTAGGGTACTTGCAAAGTCAAAAAATCATACATGCTACCACCGGGATTTGAACCTGTACATTGCCTTGGTCCTGAAAGGAAACTAAATTCACTCCAAACTGCCTTGGTCCCCCCTATGGTTTTTGACTAAACTTTCAAGTGGCCATAACTTTTTTTGAGACAGTCGACCCCAACTTTTAGCATTTTTTCACTTAAGTAAATCGACCACGCTGCGTCGAATGGTGCAATCAGATGTTTGATGCAATAAGCGGAACACCCCTAACAATTAAGTGTGACCCACAGACAACAGACAGACAGAATCCAGCGCTATAGTAAAGAGGGGGACTCGCGTCCGTCCCACTTTTTTTTCTTAAGACAGGCACTACCAAACTTTTTATTTACTTTTATAAATTCTGTAAAAAGGAGGTCCACCAGCAGCATCTTAGCTTTCTTTTCAGCATAAATATGCCGAATAAAAGGTGAGCCACAAAAAAGTTTTCTTTGGGGACAAACTTCGAACTCCGGGAATTTTAAAGAAAAAAAACCCTCTTTTTTTTTAAATTTCGAAGGGGGAGTTACCCAATTTTTTTTACTAATTTAAATTCTGTAAAAAAGAGTCCACCAACAGGTTATAGTCGTGTTCAAAATCTTCATTTTTTGCCAGTGTGCCCTCTAAAATAGTGGCCCCTTTATTGTCCCTTTCCATGCAATTGTAGCCCTTTGTCAAAGATTATTGATGGGGGGCGGGCGGTTTATATCGAAGTAGAAATTTTTTGATTGGATTACCGAATGCCCGTAAACGTACTTTAAAACCAGAAGTTGAGTACGATCACTAATGAAAATTTTAGCCGAAATAAATCAATAGTCTCTTTAACTCATTTATTCGCACAGGCCACAACAATTATAGCAGCATTCAATGATGGTATTTGTGCCAGCAATGCATGCACGCACAATAAAATAGGGGAATGATAGTCGCAAGAGAACAACACAAATAGATGCCTATCACTACTCTCCAATTATAAATACTCTGATTATATCATAAATGAGAGAGTGTAAGAGGATTAAAACACTAAATTTTAGTGCAAATCATTTGGTAAAATATACTTTTGCTGCTTTTCAACCAAAAAATTGAACTTAAAAATTGATACTGAAATGCATATGAGCATCTTAGATCATAGCATTAATGTTCCGCTGGTGTTATGTAAATTGAGAAAAATTCCCACAACACCTTCAAGTTTTAGCATTTAGAAAATAGCTAAAGAGAAGGCTAACCACTCACACAACAATGAATAATGTGTGTGTTTAATAAGCACATCTATCTTAGTTATTTGCGTTAAGGAGAAACAACTTTTTTGTACCATAAACATGTAGAGAAACGAGCTGGATTGGTTTGACGCCTCGTTTTATTGCCCATCTAGCTGAAATATAGTGAAAAAGATATGGTGAAGTTAAAAATCCGGTAGTCAGCAAAAATATTGGTTATGGCGAATCGATTTGGATAATACTTTTTTAATTTCCTAATGCATTTGACTTCAAGCTAAAAATGCAGGACTTTTCTTATTTTTACACTCAAATGCATCGACCTATAGAAGACACTATTTTTGCAATTTTGTGAAAAAAGGACTCGTCAATTTCGCTCAATTTGAGGCTGATCTCGGATACCGTATTTAGTATTTATTCTTTATCACGGACTACATTTTAAATTTACATTTATGACACGTATTCTAGTCTTAAGCAAGGTAAGGTCAGTGTGGTGTGGTATGACCTTTAGCAACGGTTTTTTTTGAATTTTAGATACTTTTTTAAATAAAAGTGATTTTTTATAGGAAATTTTTTTTCTGAGGTCACCTAATAGCTGACATTTAACGAGGAATCCGAATCACAAAACATCATTTTAAAATGATCCTTGGTTGTTGAGATATGGCCTAAAGTTGGATGCTTATTATTTCAAATCTTGACTTTCCAACTTTGGGCCATATCTCAACAACCGAGCATCATCTTGTAATTCTGTTTCGTGATTCAGATTCCTCGTTAAAATTTAGCTACTGGGTGTCCTCAGAAAAAAATTTCATGTAAAACATCGCTTTTATTAAAAAATATCAAAAATTAAAAAAAAAACCGTTGCTAACTGGCCAACCCCCGGTCAGTGTATGTTAGACGGCCTCAAACATAAGTCCATTTTTTACTATGAGATAAATGTTTAAGTCCGTTTTAACATAAGCTGGTCTACCCTTGCGAGATTGTAGAATTTCTCTATGCATCTATAGAAACTAAACCTAAAAACTTGTAAAAAATCTATCTTAATATAACTTATTCCAGAAAATGTTATAAAATGTTATAAAACAGATCACAGCAATGATTATAAAAATGTATCTAAAAACTACTTTTCAACGCTTAAAGTGGTTTCCACCAGTGTGTACACTGGTGTTTTACGCGTAAAAGAACACCACTGAAAGGAGGAAAGGTTCGGTGACTCATACTTTTTCAATATCACGATCAATACATTCACCACCAGCCTTTCAAAACAATGCATGAATGAGACGATAGGAAACAGCAGTAAAAACAGTATTTCCAAATAAGGGAGAAGGAGGAGAAAGTGCTGTGAAGTAATTTGACTCACTGGTCAACTGGTGCAACAGCCAAAGCCCCGTCTATTTGAGCAGTAGAAGGTGAAGATGAAAGACGATCAAATGGCGTCTGTTTGCAGCCCGCCAAAGGAGGGCTATGCACACACATGTATTATTGATTGGTCAATCTGCATTCCCCTACCTAACTGTATGTCTGACTGATGCTGTTGATGTTCCTTTGGCTAGTTATAAAAATAGTGTGTAGGTGCTAACAGGACCAAATGGTACTATTTTTAGCTGGCTTGATCGACTGTTATTACTTTCAAATAGATTGAAAGAGGGGGAGGGCGGTGCGGTCTTTGTTCAAGTGGGTTGCTGGGAATTTCTTTACAGTTAAAAAACCAGAGGAATCGGAAGTATGTACTCGTTTTGCTATGGTGGCTATAGACCACAAACTGGCACTGGCACTTGTTGCCAGTGCCAGTTTTGCCAGGCCCAGGTACCAGTGCTAGTTATAAAAATACTGGTTAAAAACACTCGAAAGGCCCTTCTGCCGCTTTCGATTCAGAAATTTTTGCAGATTATTTCTAGCTCTTTTCCAGATTTTCTAACGGTCTGATTTAACTATAACTAAGCAACTTTATCAATAACACTAAGCTATAAGATTAGCTCAGACAGTTGACATCTCATTGTTGCACACAAGCTATAAGATTAGCTAAGACAGTTGACATCTCATTGTTGCACACAAGCTATAAGATTAGCTAAGACAGTTGAGATCTCAGTGTTGAAGTCAAGGTATGAGATTAACTTAGACAGATGACATCTCATTGCTAAACTCAAGCTAGGAGATTGACTAAGACAGTTGACATCTCATTGTTGAAGTCATGAGTAGTCTCTAACCAAATCCAGTTATAAGGCAAAAACTGTCTTTTTACACAGACACAAGAGGAAGATGTTTCTTTGCATCAGCAAAGTGTCCAAATAATTTATAGACTGTAGGGAGAATAAATTAATGTTTGAATGAAAGGCTTTCAGCCAAATTCATCAATACCATTTAGTTTTTCTGGATTGTAGAGTCGGGCTCGGGGCCTTGTCCACTCCCGCCTTGTGTTGCCTAAGACAAGAGATTGACGGAATTCTGAGATAAACGTCTACGAAAAAATGCAATTCATAACGAATCACATCTTTATCAGCACTTTTATACACTCTTCTCGGTAGCTCATGACTCAGGCACTGCTCCCATGATTTGATGAGCTTCACCCACTCTTCTTCTTTGCTTTGAACGACACTTCGGTTCCAGCTGTAAGCATCTTCTCACAATTGCTGATAGCAAATTCGATCATATTGTCTTCCAAAATAATTTTTTTTGTCCTTTGCGTACATAGTTCCTTCGACTCAGACCAATGGACCCACACCATCTCGTGAAAAAAGCACCTTAACACAATGAACTAAATCAATTAAAAATTTTCCAAATTTACCCCATATCATTATGGACCCTCCACCATGCTTCACAGTTGGAACCTGATACTTCGGATTGTTCCTTTGGCCTGGCGGACGTGGGACATAGCGAATACCATCGGAAGAGAACAAATTGAACTTACTTTCATCACTCCAGAGCACTCTTCCCCAGTCGGCAACAGACCAGTCCAAATGAGCGCGGGCAAACTTTAGACGAGCTTTGACATTCTTGTTTGAATTCCACGGTTTTTTCGACGGTTTGCCAGCAGGCAAATTGGCACGTCTAAAGACAAGCATCAGAAAATCATTTTTGACCAAAATAAGCACTTACACGAGAATGTTCCTAGCCGTACGAGTGGTAATCCCCAGCTTGAGACACTCATTTGCATATTTGGTCAGTAGCCGTCTTCTTCGGATCATCCTTGACAACTTTTGCAAGCGCTCAATCATTCCGCTCTGTAGATTTGCGAGGCCGGCCACTCTTTGGATGCTTTTGCACCTTTTTCGACTAATGGACTTGCTTCAAAACTCGATTGATCTGCCTCTTGGTAACTTTGAACATGTCGACGAGCTGCACGCTTGAAAGGCCATTCTTTGAGCCTTGTACGATAGCTTCTTTTGACCGCAATTCAAGATTTTTCTTTCCACCCATATTTATCTGAACGAGAAGAATGAGTTTAGACAAAACCTTTCATACGCTTGTAAAAATAATGACTAAACCAATAGGTAACAATGAAGTGGGACATTACTTTTTTCCGGCTTAAAAACTTGGCGCGGTTTTAAATGTCATAAATTATTGTAAACGTAAATTTTCTAGTCCCAATGTTTCATACTCAAAAGATAGAGGAAAACGTGTAGAATAAGTTTACTTTTTACACTTTTCCGATATGCTCAATAAAAAAAAGGTATGCGCAAAAAAACAAGAAATTAGTAGGTGGGACATTACTTTTTTACTGTATACTGAAAAATAATTTCATTTGAGGTCGAAAAAATCATGTAAACTATTTTATTATTTCTTAAAATGGCAAAAACAAACAAATACTTCACTGTCTGTCAAACACGAAGATAAACTTATACTGAAAACTTATTTGGGAACATTTAAATTTTGGGAACATTCAATAAAATGGTTTTTTAACAGCTCACTTTGTTGCAACTCACAATCAAACGAATGTATCTTATGTATCCGTATTTCTTCTGATTAACGAGCATGCCCCTTTTTTTCCAATCACATCCTAGGGTGCCTGTTTATTAGAGGCTGTCCGACTATTAAAGACTGCCCGCTTATTTTTTCGATCAAAATTCAGTATGATTTCAGTCCACTCCTTAATTTTTGAAAAGTGACCCGGAAACACGTTTCAAACTTAAAGTTTTTTCTGATTAGTACAATACAAGAAACATTTCTAAACAGTTTCTAATCTGAAAATTTAATTTTTTCTCAAAAATCTGCTTCTACTCCTCAAATATTTCAGTTATTTATGACATTTACGCTGGTGCATGTTAGGACGGACTCAAACGTGTTTCCCTAACTACAAAAAAGTACTAAAAAAATGTTGGAGTGTGATAAATGTGATAAAGATGTGATAAATTGCTGTAATAGAGTCCTAAAGTACCTACAGTATTTCCTCTATTAAAAATCCTCCGCGAAATCCGGAATTTTCAAATTTATTCTTCGCCTTTTTGATGCATCTTTTGGTCTTGGTCCCACTTGTGTTATATGCTAAAATGCAGCTGGGAATCTGGGCTACATTTTGGTATGACACATAAGCAAGAGCCAATTAAAGAAATTGGTTAAAAGTGCAAAGAATATATTTAAAAAATTTCGTATTTTGGGTAGTGCTTCTATTAGAGAAAATACGGTAAAAACCATTTACTTTGAGTAGCTGAAGCAGATTTTTGAGAAAAGTTTAAATTTTTGGATTAGAAACTGCTTAGAAATGTTTGTTGTATCGTATGAAGCAGAAAAAAAGTAGTTTAAAACATGGTTTCGGTCACTTTTTAAAAATTTAAAGGGGAAGCCTAAGAAGCACCCAAAAATTCATTTATGAACGAACAACAAAGAATGGTAAACATTGGAGATTGCCTGTTTATTTTCCAATTACCTCCGAGGGTGCCGCTTTTTAGAGACTGCCCGACTATTGGAGACTGCCCGTTTATTAGAAGAAATACGGTAATTTAAAAGCAAATCTACCGGTCAATCATAGAGATGAAGAATTAATTACTCGAAGTATTATTATACTTCAACACGCTTAAAAGAGATTGCCAACAACAACGAAAACAAAACCTAATTAACAATAGTATGAAAATAAAAATAATTAATAATTACGTAAACTGCAGTTGGGTGTGTTATTTGTACTCGCACTAAGATGGGGCTAGAATCTCTGACTTATTCACATGATGACATTAATATAACATAAAGACAGTAGTTACAACAACAACAAGTAGGTAGAGTTAGTCTTCACGTCTAATAACTGCAGGTTGAACCAAAAAATCTAAGCGCTCAAAACATTTGCTGCCGTCGGTACCGGAATTTCGCCAAAATTTATTTTGGTGTTCTTGTTTTTTGGCTTGACCTGTCCTCTCTACTCATTACATAAAACTCTACAATATACAGACATACTACATAATCTACATATAGTCATTGATGGTTGTCTTGTTGGCTGCGGGCTGCAGTTGTTGTTGCCGGTTGCCGTTGGCGAAAAGTAGTTGATAGGAGGGATCTGAAATTCGACAATAGTTGTATTAATACCTAATTTTAACTGACCCTTACAGCACATATCCAGCGCTCTTGAATAAACTTTTAAAAAGACTTGCCATGTTTTAAGGCCAACAACGAGTCAGCAGCAAGTTGACTGGCACCACCATTTAGCATATTTTGTAGCATGTTTTGCTGCAATTTCATGTCTTGTCCCAGTCCTTGAGCCATTTGACCCATCTGAGCCATCATATTTATGTTGTTCATTTGCTGTTGAGCATGCTGTAGGCTGGCTGCAGCTATAACTCACACCAGTTACTCATTTTAAAAAATTACTTGTCTTGAAGAAGTTTAGGAACTCTACTTAATTCTCATGTAAAAAATGCTGAGTTTCAGATGTCGAGGTTTTAAAAAAATACCGAGTTTTTTCATTCACTGTCCAATTTATGTTGGTAAAATTATTTAAAGCAATCTCTAAAAGCCTCCCCATACTTCGGCGAAACATGCCCTGTTTCGCGAAACATGAAAATGTTTCACGAAACAACCCATCGAAATATGTTTTGCGAGGATGAGATTAATATCTTATCACATATGGCATTAATTCATTCGAAAGCTGACAATTAGCCGGTTCTTTTAGTTCATGAAAAAGTCACAAGGTTGACCTGTCAATAGTAAAAAGTGTCGTAGACATTCGAGTATCTTGATACCCTACAGAAGGATAGAAGGATCTTAATTAAAGTCTCGTGTTTTCAAAGTCTTTCTTGCAACAATGTGGTCCAACAGGGAGTCTGTTTGGTTAAAAATTGAGATTTTAGCCACCCGGAGAAAAAAACCTTGGGTAGGTATCTCTTGGGTAGGTGGATATTCACCTGGCTGCTCGATAAAAATAAAACTTAAAATTGAAAACAACCCATTTTCCTGCTCTAAAATTGCCTGGCGAAACCGGTTTGTTAAGACCAAATTGCGATTTACCCATCCAGGCCCCAACATCTGGGGTGAAAACCAGCTGGTCAGGTAGATATCCATCTAAATGGCCTGAAATAAAATTTGAAAAATAAAAAAGTAATTCACGCTATCATATGTAAAAAGCCTGTAGAAAATGCAGTTTAATATCGCTCACACTGGAACTTTTCCTATTCAAATCCCAAAACCCGAGGTGGATGGCAACGTGACTGGAAATGTGAGTACTGGCGACCTCTACGTGGGTACCACTACCTCATTAGTGCCATTAAGGATGGATTGAGATTATTGAGAAAGGATCCAGACCATTATTTATACCGTAAAAAATAAAACAGTAAATCTGATGCAGAAAGAAGTGAATCTGATGCAAGGAAAGGGATTTCTGACCACACCGCCCCGCTCTTCTCCTGAATACATAAATACCCTTAAATTTGAGGAAACGACAGAGTAATACTAGTTATAAGCTACGCAAAAAAATCCTCAAAACCAATTTTAGGCTTATAAATAGCATTAAACTATCATGTTTTAAAACGCCTGTTTCGCGAAACATTCCCCAACAACATGTTTCGCGGAATTGTTTCGCGAAACATGTGTTTTGTTTCGATGTTTCGCCGAAGTATGGGGGAAGCTAAAAGGTTTTGAATTTTTAGAATTTCAGTAGAATATTGACATCCTTGATCCTTAATAATATCCCGCAATGTTACCAGCCACAAATTTTGTATTCTAACCTGCCGCTGCCGCTTGGGAAGATTGTTGCTGTTGTTGCTGAGCAAATTGCTGTTGTTGCTGCTGCTGTTGCTGGATTTGGTGGGATTGGGAAGAGGAGTGGTTCTGATGGTTATTATTTAAGCTACTGCTTCTTGGACTATTCATATCGTTAGAAGGGGAGTTTTGGCAGCTAGTCTAAAAATAAGTTTAGCGTTCAATTTACAAAAAACCCTTATTCTCGACAAAAAAATTTAACAGTTAGCAATACGTTTACACTAAGGTCTCTATATAACTCACGCTTTTTAGCCCAGATTTTGAAGTCTTGCCAATTTTCTTTAGTTGATGTATTCCGAACAATCACAAGGATTCTGATTCTGCCAGTGGTTTTTTTTTTGAGAATTCTATATTTTCGCCAGGAGAGTACCGAAAATAGACTTTTGATATAACGAATTGTTTTTAAAAAAAGTGACTTGTTATATCGAATCTCGCAGGTTCTTACTGGCATTTGGTACAAATTGTGATTTTTTTGAATTCGCGCATTTTGAAACTCCGGTTTTCGGCATGTTTTCATGAAAAAAAATTAACTTAGGCTCAGGCAAGGGTAGGCCGGCGCACATTAGGACGGGCTCAAGCGTGTATCCCAAGCTGAGCACCGAAAGGCGCCAATTTGAAAAAAAGTGTGTACCCAATCGCAGTGTACCCAATCGCTGGGCAGTCGGCAAAACTATAATATTTTAAAAAACACTGGAAAATCGAAATTCTTTTTTTGGTACTTTTCTGTTATCCGGGGGACATTTTTTAAGCAAATCATCAGCTTATTTTTTAATTTTTCGAAGGTATTTTTTTCATTCAATGCTTCAACATAGCACTTCTGTATCCACCGAAAATTACAATCGAATGAAATTTTGTTAATATGTTACTACTTAATACCAAATAAAATTAGAAAATAAGCTGATAATTTGCTCATAAAAATGTCCCCCGGATGACAGAAAAGTACCCCTTTTTATTTTTCGGACTAGACCAAACAAAGACAGCTGACAAATCTGGGGTGAAAAGTGTCAGATGACTTCTTTTAGGATTCGTTAAATTCTGACTTCATAATATATCTAGAAACTATTTGATGTTCAAAAACAGTTTTTTCACCTGTTCCGAAGACAGCGAGTTTCTATGAGAATCCCTGTCCATGGCATGTTGTCCCAAGCTTTGGTTGGCTAGGGCCAAACTCATAGCACTGACACTACCATTAGAATTGGAATGACCATTAGTATGAGTAGCTTCATGACCCATTTGCTGGCTCCTTTGTCTGAATGCCCTTCCACAGAATTGGCAAGAAAATGGTTTAAGACCTGCAAAATATTCGGTCAAACGGTACTTCTGATAAATTTAACTTTATTGCTAGAACCTGTGTGAATGCGTTCATGTTGGTCAACATGGGACTTCTGGGTAAACCTTTTGGGACAGTAATGACAATGGCTAAAAAAGGCATGGTTAGAACATTAAGGATGTTAAAAACAAGCTTCAACTTACTATGGTCGGTCGTTAATATGAATTCTGTTGTGTTGCTGCAGTCCTCCTCTAGCTTTAAATCGCTTGCCACACTGAGAGCACTCGTGAACTCTAATATTGCGACAGTCGTCCATGTGATTTTGCAACTAAACAAAACGATTTTACAAATTTTCCCCTGCTCTTTGACATATTTGTATTCGAACGAATGAGACTACTAAATCTATTAAAAAAATTGGTTTTGGTATCTGAAAACCTTTTAAAGGCCATACTTAGCTGTTATGGTATTTCGAATGCTCGACCAAGCTGTTTAATTACACCGATTCCTCCTGAAATGAAATTTCAAGGTCCCGCAGAAGAATAGCAATCATCTATCAAAAATGAGAACGACAATTTGACTTGCATTGCTCATGGTAAACATTATTTTAAAGAGTTTGAATTTTTACAGAAAAAAATATTTTTGTTAATATCAATCTTTTTACCTAGTAGTTTTTTGAAGCCTATTTACTTAAAATGATGAAACCATTCAAACGCAAAGAAGCATATATGCCGATGAAATTGTAGAGGAAGCTTACGGCTGATTAAAAATTAGTGTTTTTATGGTCAGTGTTTTATGGTCAGAGCTCGACTAAATGAAATAAGTATTTGGAATAAAATAAATCCCAGGGTCTATTTTAGAAAAAAACACGTTATTCATAATAAATTATTTACGATAACAGCAAATAAAAAACAACAGTAAAAAATAGGCGCCCAAGTTTATATCAGACAAATTTCTAGAGTGTATTTTCAGGTCAAAATTTCGAAAACAGCGATAAATTTATATAACTTGTTTTTAGAACTCTCGTTGCACCTAGATCATTCTATAGTGATAGGTTTTCTTCAATTTTCATGCATAATATGCTGTGCCATGCAGTTTCACCTAAGACTATCATTGATCTGGTGCTTCCACAAGTTGGTCTGCCAAAATGAAGCGGAAAAAAAAGCTGCATCTAGTTTTTTTCAATATTAAGCTACCTTAGGTTATTCATGAAATTTTTTAGAGAAGGGGTAGGTCAATGCTGTACGCTCTGGTCAGCAGTCTTGCAAGGTGATTTGGGTGGGCATTAGCTAGGACAAAGACAATTCTTGGAAAAATCGAATTCTTGGGCACTCCAAACACTTTCTTCGTCACTCGCCGCATCTGTGCTCTGTTATTCTCACACAAGATGTGGAGGATGTAAAGCATGGAGAGTACTTGTGTATGATCTCAGAAGGCATACTATTTATTTCGTATCATTTTAAAACTTATCTTTACTTTAGACCTGAAAAAGTGAGCCATTCTACCCAGGACTGTTCAGTTACTTTAGCTTGAGAACAATGAATATCCTCCCGAGCAGCAGCTTCAACATGCAACTGACTACCTGGACCAGCACAGAGATTGGGTACATATTATGTTGGAAGGACTTAAGGACCCGAAGGAACGCCGTGAATTGGAGGAACGCCCCTTATCACGTTTTCATTTTTGATGTTTTGCGTGTTCTAAGAAAATAAAAAAGTTGAATGGTAGTAGACCATATTTTGAATAAACTTTTCATTTTGATACAGATGGCCCTAATCTAACTTTTTCGGTTGCACTATAGAATCCCCCCCCGCGGGGAGTGATCAGGTGGAGGAGATAACATCATATTCGTGTTTCTCGACCCCGATTTCATGAGAAAGCCGCGTGTTTTTTTAGTTCTGGGAAAAAAAATTATTTTCGAACCACAGGGGGGTATCATGGTTTTTTAGACGAAATTTGAAAAATTTTGAATTCGCGCCTTTTGAATTTTCAAGGGATTTAGGGCTGTATTGAGAGGGGAAGGGAATAAAAAGGGGGCCACTTTTATGGCAAAACATTAAAAAACTAAATATGTGTATCACTAGACTGTCTTACCATGTTTTTCAACTGGGCCGTGCAAAAAGAACCTCTATATGCATTTTTTGATCAAGAGTACTTCTCGGAATCATGTCTAAGGTAAGTGAGTGCGCGCATCTCTGACTCTCAAGCCCCCTGTGCTTGAGAGTTGCGCCCCCAGCCCACCAACACGCGGCTTTCTCATGAAATCGGGGTCGAGAAACACGAATATGATGTTATCTCCTCCACCTGATCACTCCCCGTGGGGGGGGGATTCTATAGTCAAGCCACTTTTTCTTTTGTGTAAGTTTGTCTGGTCTCGCAAGTTGCAACAATGGGTTAAGACCTAATGTGCTTTGAGAGGGGGAGAGTGGCATTAATTTTTCCACTACAGTGGAGTTTAACAGTCTACGCTTGAGACTGACCCTAGGGAACCGTTAAATAGAGAATATAATTATTATATACAGCCATATCGAGCCCACAGAGCAAACCGTTAAATTGAGGGTGTACTGTATAATTTAAGCTTACGGTTGGCTGACTGGGATATTTTTTAGGACAATAGTTGCATTTGAACATGGAATCAGAAGCACTTGATCTATGCCTTTGCCTTATAGCACCAGCTGGTTGTTGCTGTTGACTTTGCCCTCCATTTACACTATTGTGCTGCAAAAAATAGCATAAAACTTTAAAACTTCATAAAACTTCATAAAATCGACATTAAAGGGGCATGCTCGTCGCTGATAGGAATATTTCAAAAGTCGGGTGCCAGGTGAAAAAAAAATTATAAAAACAATTGTTGAGAAGCTTTTCGTCAATAAATAATGATAAACCACTTCGGGGTAGTAACAAGGGATAATAACATCGGAAATTCAATGATAAAGCAAGGCATATTGTGACAGTAGGTCGTCGTTTTAAATTCCCTCCGGGGCACATACATACTAAATTGGGCAGGAATAAGATGCGGCAAATCCCATTGCGACAATTCAAATTGCGGCAAAATTACATTGCGGCAAGCTACATTGCAACAATTCAAATTGCGCAAATCACAGTACGCACTTTTTTGATTAGTTCTCAAAACAAAACTATGAGCATTCTTGCCTATATTGTCCAGTAACAACTGGAGACTTTATCGAAGTTTGATACATTTTTTTACATATGAACATACATACGTCAAAGACGTTTATAAAAGCAACTTATCAAAAATCAACAGCCTTACAACAAGACCAACCACATATACAACGTTTCTTCTTTATACGATACCAAACAACAGAAAACCACAAAAACATAACAGTGTACTGATTCAAAATCATATTTAATGCCCGTGATATTTCTCAAGTTGGGCGGCTATTGAAACAAGAAATTGAATGCGAGAAAGATCTGTTTCGGAGTAAGTTTACGGAGAAATCAACGACCAACTGCTGAATCTGATTACCGGAGAAGATGGCTTTTTGTGATCTTATCCCACCAATTGCTCTTGGCATCGGATTACGAGCGCAACTAAAAAAATAAAACATTTATGCACCACAAAAAAAAGTATCTCGTAGATTACATCTCAATATTCTGTCGTGTCTTCTCTTCATCGGTTTGTAACTTGAATATCACATTTGATAACGGAGGATCGTCTTTCCGAAAGTAGTAGTTAAACTATCCGTTCCAATTCTCTACGCCATTCTTAGCTGATGTCTCGAAGTCTTAAAAAGATAGAATCAATGAAGACAATAAAAAACATGCACGTACCCGTCATAAGAGACAGTGGATACTGGTTAGCTGCGATTTGTTGAAAGACCCTAGAGAACGCTTCACGATATGCTTTGAACTGAAGAAGTATGTAGAAGGAGGGACAGAATGTACTTGTGCCACCCGGATTTTCAACGTAGAAGCCAATTACATAAATCTGCTTATACCCTCTCGATGCTGCGAAAAATGTTCCGTCCATAGCCCAAGGACGAGTTATCTGAAGAAAGGAAAAACATAAAACAGTCACAAAAATAAATATTTATGTGAAGTACCTGAAGTAAGCGTAGAAAATGGGCAGTTCTGAAGATAAGGAACCTTGGCAGCGGAGGTAAATACTGGCAGCAAGGGAGGTTCAAAGTAATTATTGTCGGCTATAATATAGAATAAATTTAGAATCGACGAAGTCTCACTAAAGATATCCCACATACCTGAATGATAATAAAGAAATGACCTACCATCATGTGTATTCTCAATGCTGTCTGGCCAGTCGGTAGAGTTGACACCTCTGTTTACGCTTCCGATATCTTTACTTCGATGACGAGTGAGACATGCCCTCAATGTTCCCTTACACGGCATAGTCAGAAGAAGTTCGCCCTAGAGTACTTCGAACGCTATATCAACGATGCTTCTTGCTGACGTGTCACCATTGGTTTCAGCTGCTAAGACGGCATTAGAGGTCCGCTTCCGGACCTGAAAAAAGAAGAGATAAATGACGTGAGATAAAGATTATTAACATAATATTTACTTCAACGAGCTCTGTGTTTGATGGGTGTTTTCTTCAACCAGATCTTCATGACTTGTAGACATAGCAGTTCCTCCACAGCTTTTTTTTTGGTGCATTGCCATGTCATCTTACGATCATGCTTTCGCACTTTTCGAAATCTCATCGCCTAGCCATTGCAAAAGCTCATAAGTTTGCCCTTATCAGTGAAGTATTCATTTTCCATGGCTAAATTAACCAAACAGGTAAAGTCAGTCCCGGAGACAAGCAAAAACTTTATACACACATTTACTTAGAGTGAGAAAAAAATATCTGACGTAGAAAATCACAAAAAGCATACATAGTAGCGCAACGTGATTTGCCGCCATTTGATTTTGCCGCAATTTGAATTGTCGCAATGGGATTTGCATCTTACTCCTGCCCACTAAATTGTCGAAAATTTTTTAAAATTCTCTTTTTAAATTCCGCTGGTACCAGCCTTTCAAAATATTCGCATCGGCGACGAGCTGCCTCTTTAACTGACTCTGCCTCACCTGAAGTCTCTGTGTCTCTGTTGGTTGCTGCTGAGATTGTTGGAGATTGCTTTGGCCAAAAGCAGCCAGGGCTGCAGTCACTCCACCAGGACTCTGCATTTGGCTTAGTAATCCGTTGTGCAACGCTTCTGCAGAAGCCTGCTGTGAAAAACTAGATACTGCCTGAAATGAAGTGACTGTTACCGTATTTCTTTTAATGGAAGTCCATCGTGAGGACCATCTACGAGGTTACCTTGTAAGGCTAAGTGCCCAGTGAGCTCTACTTTTTTTTCATACCCACTCACTCAGAAATAGCCATTACTTTTTTTTCCATTGAAAAACTTTTCAGTTGGTATTATCTTGTAGCTAAGATTCAGGGCTACAAATTGAGGTTCTGATCAAGTCGGTGTTGTTTTAAAAAATTTTGAAAAAAAATGAGTGGATTTGCACTTTGGTGTGCGGCTACAGAGTGCGGATCCACTCATTTTTTTTCAAAATTTTTTATACAACACCGACTTGATCAGCAACTCATTTTGTAGCCCTGTATCTTAGCTACAAGATGACATCAACTACAAAGTTTTTCAATGAAGAAAAAAGTTGTGGGCATTTCCGAGTGGGGGCAAAAATGACGCTCCCATTGGCCACGCATCCTATAGTTAGACTTTATTGACTTTCATCGTCTTATAATTAATGCTGTTTAGTTCGCTTAGAGGTTTAAAAAATTCGTATGTATTTTGGAAATGTCGTTTACGAGCCAGATTTTTTTGACAATCCGGTGTTTCAATGTAAATAAAACCGTGCAGAATTAGATAAGGAAAATTGATTGATTCGAATCGCTAAATTTCTTCAAAAACATCCTTTAAAATTGAGGCACAACCTCGAAAGAAAAATATTAATGTATTTTTATGGCTCCTTAATTTTCAAGTCATTTTGCTAAGAATTTTTGACCTACATTTTTTTACTTTTCAGGGTTGTAATTATTGGAGGTTATATGGCAATGCTAAATAAAAATACCTGAGAAGCAGCAGTGTTGAGGTGAGAGTTTAGTTGTTGTTGGACACTGGTATTATTAGGTTGGGTTGCCCCTCCCAAACTGTTGTTGGGATTAGTGCTGGCAGGGTTTTGCTGTTGAAGGTGAGAGTTTGCAGAATTATTAATGTGAGATGACATTCCTTGAAACAAATTGCTAACGTCTAACTGATCTACAAAACGACCTGAAAAAATAACCAGATTGACAGTTTGAAAAATCCATAAAAGTTTTTAGCATAAGTTTATTTTTATTTTTAATTAAACACGTTTTAGTTTGTAATAATTTGTTTGTTCGTCCCAAGATTTTTACAAAATGAATCAATCTTTTACTAGTTGAAATTACTTTATTTGTTTTCTTAACTTTAGAAATTCAGTGGTTACATTTTTATCAAACTAATATTTTTAAATTATATCAGGACTTTACATTTGAAACAACAGCTGATGTTTAACAAAAAAAGTATTGTTCGGATAAATAATTAACTCTTTTTCAAACCGCTGAAAATTAAAGAAAGAGATCATTAAAAAGGTGTGTATTTTCTGTTGCACCCAGTTTAATTCTTTTAAATTATGTGGTTTTCATTTAGCCGTCAGCGAACAAAAAAACAGAACCATTAAAAAAGGGCGGATGATGCATTTGTGTTCTTTTGTCTTTCTCTACTGTCTTTTTGACTTTTTTGGTGATGATCGCAGGAGCACAAGAAATAAAAGAAACGGCTCAGAACATTTTACTTAAAAGAAGCACGGTGTTCCCCAGGTTTCAAAGAAAGCAGGAGAAAAGCGAACATCAAACTTTTTAGTAAATGTTGTTTGGTTTGCAATACCTGCAGAATTGTCATTTGAGGTGATGTTAAGAAAAAAGGCAAAGTAAACTGGTTTTAACTTAGTTTAGTCACCTTGCCACCTAACAACAACAACAGTTGAGGATAATTTTTAAAGAAAAAGGTTAGAGAAGAAAGATCACAATAATGAACGAGATGGTTGTTTTGATAAATGTTTTGCAGGATATGTGGTATGTTACAAATGAAATGGTGAGTAAAAAGTATGCAGCGACTTTTTGATAAAAATAAGTTTGTTTCTTATATAAACTTAACACTTTTAAAAAAGCAAAATAGCTTGCACTGCAATAACTAACTGTAAATTTACTTTGTGTCAACTGTGTCATAAATTTAATAAAGTTCAGCATTTGAAGTTTCAAAAAGTTGACATCCACGTCTCGCTGTTTAAATAGACTGTTTTAATCAACTGATAGATGTCGTTCTTGGAGGTTTAGATTGAAGTTAATCGGAAAGTAAACATTGAACCTTTATTTTATCTTTATATCCGTTCTGACTTTACCCGCTGCTGCTTTTTGAGTCACGTACAGGTATGGTTACAGTTAACTACTTTAACTGCAGCTTTCTTTATTTTCCATATTTCCGTTAATAAAAGACCCGGATCTTATATTTTTCAAACCTCCCGAAATGCAAAATTTTGTGGTGGATTTTAGGCGGCTTGGGTTTGAGATGCGCACACACACATACCTGAGACACAAATCACTCACTCAAATCACTATGAATGAATAGTTAGAACATAGTTTTCAACACTGAGGCCTGCCGCATATAGAAACTGTGGTATTCATGTTTTTTCATGCATCCAAACTCACTTTCTAGAGATTTGTATCTGAAGTGTGGGTGTGCGCATCTCAACTCTAAGCACCTGCGCCCGCTTTGGGAGTGCAGGGGCTTGAAAGTTTGAAATGCGCGCACTCACTTACCTTAGACATAATTCCGAGAAGTACTCTTGATCATAAAATGCATACAGAGTTACTTTTTGCTACGACCCATTTTTTAAGAAACATGGTAAAACAACCATGAAGTGGGTAGCATTGAAAAATTGACTGAAAAGTGAACCTCATATTAATCCCTTCCCCTCCCTATACAACCCGGCATTCTTTTCAAGCTGCTTTTTCAGGCTTTTTATGCTCAAATTACTACTTAGAAATGATTTTTAAACACTCCTAAAAACTTGATTTTTTTGAGGGGAAGGGGAGGGGTGAAGGTATATGACACTAGGTCCAATTATTGGACGGGGGTGGGGTGTTTGACAATAGAGTCGATAAGACAGTTAGCTATCTCATGATCAAGATCCAGTCACGAGATTTGCTCAAAAAGTTGACAACCTGTTAGTGAAACTCAAGCTATGAGATTCACTAATACAGTTGACTTCTCATTAAGTATCTCAATCTATGAGATTCACTAGTACAGTTGACATCTCATTCAGTAACTCAAGCAATGAGATTTACACAGGCAGTTGACATCTCATTGTTAAACTCTAGCTATGGGATTCACTCACACAGTTGACATCTCATAAAGTAACTTTAGCTATGAGATTCACCTAGAAAGTTGACATCTCATTGTTGAACTCTAGCTATGAGATTCACTTAGGCAGTTGACATCTTATTAAGTAACTCAAGCTATAAGATTCACTTAGACAGTTGGGAGCAATTCTGGTATTCCTGAGTATACAAGAAAGTTTGACAGTCAAGTCTAGAAAATATTTATTGAGGATATAAATCACAAACATATTGACTTGACTGGCCGGTGAGACTCATTGTCTAAACACATAGCAAAGTAATAAAGGCAACGCCTGATTTAGCAAAACTATGAAAGATTTGCCACCTGAAATTGATTAGATTGACTTGACTTGATGTATTGAGCTGTATACCAGACTGGCCGGTGTATACCAGACTTGAAGTATGACTTGATGCAGACTTGATATACCAGACTTGACTTGAGACTTGAGTATACCAGACTTGACGGTGTATACCAGACTTGATATTGAATACCAGACTTGAATACCAGTGTGTTATATAAACACATAGCAGGCAACGCCTGATTAAAAACATAAAGAACAGCAAAAACAGTGTTATATGAAATGGATTTGTAATGAGTTTAAAATTAATTTGTCGATTAGATTGAGCAAACTTGACATGGAGTATACTTGACTGGCCGGTGTATACTTGAATACTTGAATAAGTGTATACCAGACTTGACTGGCCGGTGTATACCAGACTTGACTGGCCGGTGTATACCAGACTGGCCGGTGTATACCAGACTCGACTGTGTATACCAACTTTAGACATAGCAAAGTAATAAAGAGATTTACATGAAATGGTTTGTATGCTCACCAGAGATATAATGTGAAAGCTGAGACATCACTAGAATTCAACAATGAGATGTCAACTGTCTAAGTGTATAGCATCAACTGAGATATTCAAATAGAGATGATGTCATAGTCATGTCAACTTCTCATAGCTAGAGTTCAACATTGAGTTTCAACTGTCTCATAGCTAGACATCAACAGATGATGTCAAGAGTTACTGAGAGTGAATCTCATAGCTAGACATCAACAATGAGATGTCAAATGTCTAGTGAAATAGCTAGAGTTACTATGACAATCTCAAGCTAGAACAATGAGATGTCAACTGTCTAAGTGAATCTTATAGCTAGAGTTAAACAATGAGATGTCAACTGTCTAAGTGAATCTTATAGCTGGAGGTAAACAAAGAGATATCAACTGTCTATTACAATCTCATAGCTAGAGTTTAACAGTGACTTATCAACTGTGTGAGTAAATCTCACAGTTAGAGATTTTAAAAATGAGATGTCAACTGTCTATGTGAATCTTAGAGCTAGAGTTCAACATTGAGTTTCAACTGTCTGAGTGAATGTCATAGCTAGTGAGATGTCATTGAATTTCATAGCTAGAGTTACTTAATGATATGTAAACTGTGTGAGTGAATCTCATAGCTAGACTTTGACAATGAGATGTCAACTGTCTATGTGAATCTCATAGCTAGAGTTCAACATTGAGTTTCAACTGTCTGAGTGAATGTCATAGCTAGACATCAACAATGAGATGTCAAATGTCTGGGTGAATTTTATAGCTAGAGTTACTTAATGATATGTAAACTATGTGAGTGAATCTCATAGCTAGACATCAACAATGAGATGTCAAATGTCTAGGTGAATTTTATAGCTAGAGTTACTTAATGATATGTAAACTGTGTGAGTGAGTCTCATAGCTAGACTTTGACAATGAGATGTCAACTGTCTAAGTGAATCTTATAGCTAGAGTTAAACAATGAGATGTTAACTGTCTAAGTGAATCTTATAGCTGGAGGTAAACAAAGAGATATCAACTGTCTATTACAATCTCATAGCTAGAGTTTAACAGTGACTTGTCAACTGTGTGAGTAAATCTCACAGTTAGAGATTTTAAAAATGAGATGTCAACTGTCTATGTGAATCTTAGAGCTAGAGTTCAACATTGAGTTTCAACTGTAACCGGAAATTTGTCCTATTTTAGCCAGGATACTAGCTCCAGTACGTGTGAAAGCTTGCGCTGATGATATTGTTGAAAAGTCAAGAATTTTGATATTTTGAGACCAAACTTGTAAATAAAAAGAGAAAAAAATAAGGTGTGCACTCAGTGTAGTCGAACCTGTGAGCTGTGCGATGCGTATATAAAGTTCCCCCTTCCCCTGCTGAAGCATGGGCGCTTTTTTTCGACCTCCCTCTAGCATGTGCGCTTATCAGAACATGGGCGCCTAATGGAGCGTGGTCTCTTATCAGAGGAATTACGGTAATTATAAAAAGTAAAAAACTTAAAAGTTTAATCAGCAAGAAGATCAATTTTATACACCGCAAACAGTGTGTTGGTAGGAGATTCTTTTCATTAACAGGTTTTTATTTAGTCCGGAATTTTTCTAGAGTAAAAATTCACGCTATTTCGATTTAGCGTATCTGTTATGCAAAATGTACCGCAATAATCGCAGTTATGAGGGCACTTTTTGAGCAAATACAGGCATATTAAAAGTTTATTTTTGAGAAAAAATTAGCATAAGAACCGGAAAACTTTTATTTGCCACTGACATGTGACCACTCATTCGAAAGGCCGTGAAACGGGCAATCTTTTGTGTCTAAATGTTGCAGAAAATTTAAAAAAACTCAATTACAATGCAATATTTAGAACCATCGCAAAACTATGAAAAATAAGTAAAATAAAGCATAATTGTTTTTGCGCCAAAATACCCTAATGTCAGTGAATTCAAATTTTTAAACTCCGTCGTAAAAGCTTACCTCCATAAAGTTGGGTCATACTAAAATCCAGTATGTTATTGTTGCCTCCTCCTCCTGCAGACAACACTCCTCTTTGGCTGACCGTCGCTCCTGCATGATTATTGCTGCTGGACATGGCTGTTGTGTTGTTGGCATGCTGCTGTTGTTGCTGCTGATTGCCAATTAAATGTGAATTAGAATTGTTTTGGTGTCCTCCTAACAGCAAGTTGCTTATAGCTTCAGCAGTGGGCGAGCAAGACTGTCGAGACGCTATGCTATCCGCACTGCTATGGCTAGATGGCGTTGAGGACATTCTAGTTCTGCAAATGTTGACTGTAATGCATATTAGATGTTAAAAAGTTACCCATTCATAACAACATTCTGGGGAACACCGAATGAAGATGTCCTGTTGTTTTCACTCATCTCTTTGTTGCCATTGACAGTATTGTTGGAAAGAGCAATAGAAGAATTAATGCTATTATTGTTGTTGACGGATCCAAAAAACGAGGACGAAGTAATTTGGGGTGAATCCTGAGATGATTTGCCGTTCACATTGCCATGGATCAAATTGTTGATTAGATCAAGCTCCTGGAACTGAAAAAGATACTTATTAGTGAAATCCATAATATTGCGAGTATTAATGCTACTTTTCGTTCACTCTTACTACCGTAACCCTTAGCTAATTGTAGCATTAGTTATAGCTGCTAGCTACATTTCTTACATTAGCAGCAGACAAGCAATCAAGCAAGTAAAGAGTCTTTGAAAGTTCATCAAGTAAAACAAGAAGGCCATAAATAAACATATGATTTGCCCCTTCCTGTAGTTATTAGCTATATTGCCCTATTGTTGGCTAAGCTCAATGGCATTCCCTTGTACCAGAATTTACTAGGTCGGTAATAGACTAAGTAATTAACAGCTCAACCAAAGCCAGCTTCCTCTTAAAAAGAACCAATGTTCGCGAAGTGTTCAGCTGATTTTTCTACGCAAAAAAAACTTTTCTAAACTGTAAATTGCATTAATCAATCTTTATTTTCCTTATCTTTTTTTCGGGTGTTTTGTTTTTGTTTTTGCTGCTGAACGATTATTATTAATTAGCAGGCATGAGGTTAAAGAATGTTTTTTCCGTGTTTCAAACGAGATCAAAATACGCTATCGTTTTTTTGGTTGTTGCACATGGAGTAGTTAGGAAAACAAAGAGAATGTGCTAATTTATTTACAGTGGGATGTATCCTAAATCACTAATAAATATTAAAAAAATAATTTGTAAAATAAAAGACACTATAATCTAAACTTCATAATCAGCTTAATCTAAACTTCGATTAAAATACTTCTAACATCATACAAAAAATTCTAAAATCTGAACATTTCTTTTGACAAACTGAGAATTTAGACCTTTTTATATAAATTCATCAAAACTCAATGTCAAATGCTGACTTTTATCAGGTTTTTTTGACTTAGAGAAAGGAAAGTTGATTTGTCTGATTTCTGCAAAAAGAAACAAAAACTTGTCAAATTTTAAAATTCCCGCCTACGGCGCTGTTTCTTTCAAATTAATTTGTTCAATATTTTGTTTTTTCAATAGTACTGTGTTTCTTTTTAGAAAGATACCCCCTCACGCAAAGCACGAGTACAAAGTGCAATAGGGCAAAGACTTCAAAGGGATCCGCAAAGGAAAGGACGACTACCATGCTTTCTGCATCCCGTGCAGAGATGATATCAATCTGACGTCAATGGGCAAAGTGGCGATCCGTGTTCACCAGGAGAAATCGAAGCACAAGGAGAACGCGAAGGCCGCCGGATCTATAAGGTTTCTTTTGCATTGATTGCTTTTGTTATTTGATCTTTTCAGAGCTCTATCAAACTTCATGCCAAGCCGATCTGCGCCAACTGCCATCGATGACAAGACTGTCACCGCTGAGGGAGCATAGGCATTCCACGTTGCAACTCACAATGAAGCCTTCTCTTCGTCCGACTGTTGCTCGTCTGATGCTCCTTTCCGCACGATGTTCTCCGACTCAGATGTGGCGAAGAAGTTCGGATGTGGTCAGGACAAAACCAAAGCAATTCTAACAGGTTTCTATCTTCTTTTGATGTCCTTGTTACCTTCTGTTCTTTAGGCGTTCTTGCTCCTTACTCAGTGGAATGTGTGCTGAAAGAATTGGGCAGCCAGCCGTTCTCGATTTCAACGGACGTCTCGAATCACAAGGAGATCAAGTTATTCCCGCTCGTCATCAGGTTTAGTGTTTTTTGTTTGATCTTTGTTATTTGGAATCGTTTCAGGTTCTTCAACGCTGCTAAAGTCGTGCAAGTTTGACTGCTCGACATTAAGGATCTCCCAGGAGAGGACTCGCAAATGGTCGCCGATTTCATCGCTGGAGTTCTAGGGTAGCATGGACTAAAATGAGCTAATCTCGTCTCATTCTGCGCCGACAATGCTCCCGTCAACTTCGTTCGTTCAGGAAGCTGCTCCTGAAGAAGAAGAACTTCATTCCAGTTGATTCCATCCTCATATCGTTCACAACGCCGTGCAGAAAGCCGCCGATCGCCTTCCGTTGGACATCGAGACAGTCGCTTTCAAGCTGGCAAGTTACTTCACGGGTTCGACAAGTCGGCATGAACAATTCAAGGACATCTGCGACTCCTTGGAGGTTTTATACCTTTTTTCATAAGTTTCATAATGAAACTTTCATTTGCTTTTCCATACTAACTATGAAACGATTCCAACGCATGGTCTGACAAGATGGCTGACTCTGGGCAAAGTGATCAACAAGATACTTAAGCTGTGGGATCCGCTGAGTCCCCGCCGCTGTTCTTGGAGAAATTCTTTGCCTCGGACGAATCGTTGCTAATTCTACAGTTTCTTTAAAGTGCTCTGGCCGTCTTCGAGAAACCGCTGCTTCAACTTCAGGTTTTCTTTTGCTTTTTCAATTTGTTAATAATTTTTTGCTCTCAGCAACCAACTGCGCTGTTACCGGAACTGATGGAAGTCATCGATTCTTTCAAGGAGAAGATTGCGGAGCGGAAGGCGAGGGAGTTCTTTTGGCGGCCACTGCAACTTCTCTCAGGCGCCTGGACTTGGATGTGAAAGAAAGTTTGAGCTGAAGTTTCCAGTTAGTTTTTGTTTTGCTCAGCTTTTGTAATTCTATCCTTCAGGAATTCTACACGACTGTCATTGACTACATCGACAAATGTTTTCGAGTAGAATTCTTGCGAAAACACAACTCGTGGATCATGCTGAAGACGAAGAACATCAACTACAGCGAGGCAGTGGAGCTCGCGAAGCACGTGGCTCGCAGAGAGGGATGAGCTCTTCAACGAAGTCGCCGAAACCAACAGAATTCTGCACAGAATCCCGGATGAAGTCTTTGACGTGGATTCAGTAGAAGCGAAGTGGCAAAAAATGTTCAAGGTAAGCAAGAATTTCGAGATGGATTTCTTAGCTTTCTCTTTAGGACAACGACTCGCTTTATGCCTTTACCGACTCGTCAGCATTATCCTTTCAATCCAACTGGCCAACGCGTTCGTTGAACCAGTCTTCTCTTTGTGACGCAAAAAATCTCCTTAAGGTAGAAACGGTCAGAGCTCTTCTCAAGTTCGGGTCAACTTCGACATCGACTGTGCCGGCGTCTGCAAACTGCTGATGAAGGACGAAGTACTCCGCAAGAAAATTCAGGGACTGGAAAAGTATAATAGAGAATGAGTTGTTGTTTGAAACTGTTATTTTGAAATAATTGTTTGGAGCCATTTTTAGCGTTTTTAGCGAAAAATCTGATTTTTAGTCCCAAAATCTGATTTTTTGTGAGATTTGTCTGATTTTTTAAATTTTGAGTTTGGAACCCTGTTATACATCCATAAAAGATCAATTTCGAGGTAAATCTTGGTCACAGATTTATTGAAGTTGCAATTTTTTATTATCTTATTCCAACTCCACAATAAAATACTTTATTGATTCCTATAGAAAGCTTTATGGTGGCCACGTGGCACCGGAACGATGTCGAAATCACTTAGAATCTTTTATTCAAATGAAATAGTTTTTGTACTATCTACCGTCAAAAAGTTCGAAAGGTGCGAAAAAGGCAATACGACATTTTGGCCTTGTAAGAGAATTTGTCGGGTCGTTTTACGTCATTTTCACTTTTTTTTTCAAATTTAACTTGAATTGTCATATTTCATTCTGAAAAAAACACGAAAACAACATCATAATCAATAATAACGACAAAAATGACAAATGTGTAAGCTTCGCTATGAATTACCGTCAAATTTGAAAAAAGGCGTAATTGTTGCCCGACAAATTCGTAAAAAAGAAGAATTTGTCGCCCGACAAATTTTCTTAAGAGGCAAAATTGTCCCGTTGTTGCAACAAAATTCGAACATTTTTTTATTTACGAAAGGGATCCTTTCCAAATCTTTCCAAAATTTTTGATTTTTTTTAATCTAAGGTAAGCTAAAAGTGTGTAAAAAACTAACCATTGTATTATTAATTCTTTAAGAAATGTCAGCCAATTTATTAGTTCGGGATAAGTCAATTACTAAAAAGAGAGCGTTTGAAAGTGCAGCAAATGAAATAATCCAATCCTTGCTACTTCATTTTTTACAGCACTAGCTAGCAAAAATATGGCTAATAAGTAAAAAAGAAACCCAGTTGATACCTGCAAACTTATAAAATGCACATTTTCTTGTCAAACACGGCCGTAAATAATCAAACATTTTATATTAACAATTATCGTTTTTGGACTCTGAGAGAATTTTACAAAGTCTGTCGCTAACACAAATTCAAATTAGTAAAAACGCTGAAAGAAAGAATAGAATTTATAGTAAAGCAATTAATTTTTTGCCACGATAAAAAACAATAAAAAGCTGTTAGCTCCTGTCTAAAAACAAAAGAGTTAATTGCTTAAAAATACAGAAATATGAAAAGTTGTCTATGACACAGTTGTTAATTAACTATGAGATAGTCATTGGATTGATTAAGGAGTTTTGCTAATGAAACTTAGAGGGTTGTATTCGCTACTAGCGCCGAAAAATCTACTTTTAGATAATAGTTTTTTTTAAAGGTGTATAAAAATATATTAAAAAAAGCTATTAAAAAAATTTTAGTATTTAATTAAAAAAGTAATTTTTATAAAAAAGTATAGGAACCTTCTAAATTATACCAAAGCAAAAAAGCAAGAGAGAGAGTAACGCTACGATTTTTTCCGGATCAATAAAGGCAAAAAATAAAGCAAAAGTCGTATTGGTTGTTGACAAATATCGCTTTGTCGATTAATAGTAAGGCAAGAAGAACACGTCTGCGTTAGAAGCGGCACGTGATTCAAACACACTATTGCTTAGTGCGCTCTAGACTACTGGATGGATGAGTCGGTAGTGCGCTGCCCTAGGTTGGTGGTGATTTGTGATGATGCAAGGGCAGAGGGATGCAGAAGATATGGATGCATTGTATATGGATGCACCAACTACCCTAACATATACACCCTACTACCACAGCTAGCTGTTAGAGACAGAAAATATTTTCAGACCTAGTCTAAAAGTGAGTCTTGGGAGGAATATAGTTGTGCTTTTTTATATAGCATAATAAATTTTTGTCTTACCTAATTTTTTAAAAAATAATACTGTAGTTTCTGATTATTTCAAATTTTTTTTAATTGGCAATTTTTTGTTTTCAGTGTTTTATAATACCTAGTTTTCAGCATCAGTTCCAAGCGTTAGTTTCTAGACTTATTGTAAAAGATCGTGTTTTTTCTAATAGCTAACTCGAGTAAACCTTTCTACCCCTCAAAAATCGGAAAAGTTTGAAGCAGATCTTATTGTATCATTTGTTCTTAGAAAATTTCAGCCAAGTGATGCCTTAAGGATAAATCAAGTACTAAAAGAAGTGTTTGAATATTTAGCAGATTGAATAAGCTAATCTCGTGGAGCTTAACCTTTACTATAGAAGATGCATAAATTTACTTATACTCGATCTTTACGGTGAGTAAAACAATTTTTTTTTATGTATTTTTATTATTTTTTCTGCCACTAACCTAAAATTCAATTGTTTGATTTAAATTATTGAATACGCTTCAAAATCAAACATTTATTAAGTCTAAAATAAGTACTTTCACTTTTTTCATCTTTGGAGACTACAAAATTTAAGACTTTCAACAATATAATATAATTTTATATCAAGATTATAAAATTGAAACTTTTTTTATTTGCCTCCATTTATCTCACTTTCAACACTTTTTTTGATTAATAAAGCTAGAGAGAAAAGATATGTATTCCATAAAAAAATTAATATTTTTAAACATTTATAGGCAAAGGATACATCCTTCTGAAATGAAGTTTCTAAATTATCAACTTGTGATATATAAAACCAATAAAAGTACTAAAATCTAGTTGCTAAAACAAATATAACTTGCAAGTTATAGACTGAGTACACATACTAAATGTAATTAAATCCAAAAAAAGTAATTTCTGACGTCTCATTTAAAATTCAACCTAATGAACAGCTAAAAACAAATAGAATTTTTGGATTGAGCATTGTAGTGCATTTACAAATTATATCTGCAAACAATTTTAATAGCACTTTCGCAAAACAAAAAAGATATTTAAATTCTTCCATAATTTTTTAAAATAGTAACCGAAAAAACAGAAAGTTATTAGTGTTTGACCTTTCTCAAAAGACCAAAAAAGTCCCAGAGCTGTCTATTTTACTGCTAAAAGTAATCAAAGCCATATATGACTCGAGCACCTGCTCTATAAGCAAACATTAAATTAAAAAAGAGTAAGACAAAAAAGTTACCACAAAATAAATTCACTTTCTTAATGGAAAAAACGTAATTATTAACAGTTTTGTCAAATGCTCAACACAAAAAAAAGAAAATAAAAATTCTAAGAACCTACTTGCTTAGGTATCTAAAAAAATTTAAGGGTGGTGATCAGTACATGCATTCACGCACACATACACTCATATCCATACAAATAAATATATATAAGAGCTATATCGCTGGGGTCTGGCCATCTGCGCCTGAATTTTCACCCAGTTGTCTGGCTAATCATTTGACTTCGAAACAGTTTATTTAGTTTTGTTTGATAAGAAAGTTGCTGAATCTTCATCGTGATGCAGAAATTTTTTTTGGTTTGTAATATTTAAATACAGTCAAAACTTGGTTACCCGTCACCTCAGAAACCAGGTGATTTTCCTGCGATTTCTTGTACAAGTGAATACCGATCTTTTCATTGTAATTTTTTAATTTTTTTTACGGCGATCAGAGGTGACATATATTCATTTTAATCAATACAACTTTTATAATTACCTTTTTAAAGTTTTTCATAAAAGTTATCAAACTTACATCATCACCGTAATTAACATGTAAAATTTAAGAAAATTTTGAAAAAATCGGTGCCCCTGAAGCACAGAAGGTCGAAAGTCGAAAGCCAAAAGTCGAAAGCAAGAGGCAACACCAAGGTTTTTTCGCAATTTCGTAGATTCATTGAACTTTTCAAACATCCTTTTATTCAAAAATGTTAATTTAATGAATCAATCAGATTATTACTTTTTTCAAATAAAACTCCATTCAAAAAACTCTAATAAAAGTTTTAATGGACTGAAACTTTTAATTTTACGGAGTATAAAAACTAGGGTCGCACGGTTCCGGTTTTTTTCAGTCGGTCGGTTTTTCAAACCGAGCTTTTGGCGAACCCGGTTTCCGGTTTCGGTTTAATCAAACCCGGTCGGTTAACCGCTGGTTTGCGGTTTTTCGCCAAAGGCCGTTTTATCCAGTGCTTGTTTATTTTTAAGGTCATTTTATCTGGTGTAAATTTACTTATTTACTTAATTTGTTACATTAATTTCTCCACCGCAGAGCAAAAAAGAAAACACATGAAACAACAATCTTTATGGACACAACAATTTTGAACGCATAACAGAGACAAACAATATTATTCAACGTCGGATTCTTCATTTTCATTTGCTAATTTTTTGATTTCCTCCCTATATGGCTGTGTGGACGTCGCAAGCTTGAGCTTGTCAGATTGGCTTTGATGAGAATAAGCATTTCCGCAGTTCTTGCGCTAAGACTGAAAATCACATTTCTTAAAATTGTTATGAATCTCAAGCAAAATCCTACCGATTTCGTAGAGTATTGGCGTAGAGAAGACCCGCGATTGAAAAAAGTTCTTTCGCTGATCACCGAAGTCGCTGGGATAGAGAGCAGAAGCTTGGCACATGCGGCTATCAACGGGAAACGCTCTTTGTTCTTCTTCCACCATTGAAAAATGTCTTCATGTCGCTCAGGACGGTCACTTTATGACGATAGTGGCTAAGCTCTGCCTAAAATAACACGATTTGTTTTTGTAAAATTCATAAAATTAATTACCTTGATTGCCGCTTTCAATTCACACTGTGAATCGTGCCGACTCCGAGGATTGTTTGTCGTCCTTCGCGCCCAAATATTATCTGCAATAATACGAACAAATATAAATCGTGGCGAAGAAAATTAAATACTAAAATACCTGTGTCCATACTGTTTTCGTCCTCCAACAAAATACCTCGGTCTTCTTGATCGTCGAAATCAAGGCTCGAATCCACCACATCCATTACTGCATTCTCTCTTTTGCATGCTAAAATATCATTCATATGACAAATTTAAAGTTGCATTGAAAAAAATAAAAAACTGAAACCTTTCATTGCCAATTCAATTAGCTCTTCTTCAAGGTAGTCCCACTCGTAGCTCTTCAAGTAGTCCTCATCATGAGCAAAACGCGGATCAATAAGCATTGACTGTTTGAGAAGCTTGTTGTTTCCCACCACTTCAGCGCGTCTTCTGAGGCTTTCCACCAAGTTGTGTTATCATCATGGATTCGATGTGATCCAGCATTCTTCTCATTGTCGGCAGATAGGTAGAGGCAGTTGACTGTTCGGCGGATAATTAAAAGGACATTATGACATCAATCAAACCAAGCTAAATAAATGATCACATACACGACACGTTTCGACATGAAAAGCTTTCAGCACCTTGCACAACTCTTTGATTACGATGAAGTCTTCTTTTTCTAACGGCTGCAGATTTGTTGCCAGTCGCCTTAGCTTTGTCCAATTGTTTTGAGTGATGTTCGGTGGCTTGCGACTTGTACTGGCGTCCATAAGTAATTCATCAATTTTCAGGAGAGCATTCTTGTTTTCAAAAAGCTGGTGATCATCAAGTACGTGAAATTATATAAAGTAGAGACATCCTCTAAAAATAGTAGAAAAGTTGTAAATTATACTCAAGTCAAAATACCATTGGAATTCTCCTTTGTGCAATTCCTTCTAAGACTTGATATTGAGCAAGTAGATCGGCCAACGGTGACCGATGCGTTCCCCCGACCCATTGGCGAACATTCTGAATGACATCCAAAACGACCTTGTTTGATTTGAGCCCATCCGTAACTGCAAGATGGTAGAAGTGGGCTGATCACTGGAAACTAAAATGGAAAACGAAAAGTAATTTATATTCTCGCAAAACTTAACCAATACCTGCCAATATCAAGCAATCGACATGATTTTTGCATGTTGTTGGCATCGTCGCAAACCATAGCCACCACTCGATCCATTTCGAGCCCATTCTTACGCAGACACTCCTCAATCAGTTTAAAAAGTTCCTCTCCACTGTGCTCTCGCTGTTGTCCAGCCGATCAAATCTTTCGTTCACGGTATGCGTCGTAACACTAAACGGTACAAAGTAGAATATTTACGCACACAAATTTAAACAATAAACAAACCTCAGCAATGCAGGAAACTTGCTCGGCTTCTGCCATCCATCACTGGTGATTAAAAAGAATCCCGACCCGATTTGCTGCACAATCTGTTGCTTGATGTCCTTTGCCATTGTCAGGATGACTGCACGAGAGTAATGGTTTCGAACAAAGACCTAAGAAAAACGATATTAAACACGTTCTAAAAGTTGTAAAAATTACTTTCAAGTCAGGATAGGCATTTGCTGTGCGAGCTTGAACATCTTCATCGTCGAAAAAGTAGAGTGAGGCATTTGGTGGACCATTATTCTGACTAGCTGCTCATCCAGTTCACGTTGCTTGAAACCAACCGCTTCCTTTTGGCTGAAGAAAGACGCGATCTTCGGAGTCTGAAAATGGTAGTATAACAATGGAAGCTATAAGACTCACATCATTGGCAACCTCAGAGGGCGATTCGTATTACTTCAATTCAGCTTCATGCCCCTTTGCCACAGACATATTCTGAAACAAAGCTAAGTTAATCAACAGAAAATTTTAGCCTGAAAAAGCAACTGATCGAAACCATTGAGGCATACGTTTTGCCGTAAATCAGTAAAAAATAATGCTCGTTTATCAGCTGACCGAAATGTTCTTTATTATTCATGTCAAAACAAAATTAATTTTAATATATTAGCTAATTTTATTTCTCAGTAATTAAACCGAATAAACCGGCGGTTTGGCAGACCCGGTTTTCGGTTTTTGCCGGTTTGGCAGACCCGGTTTTCGGTTTCGGTTTATTTCCTAAAAAAACTCGGTTTTCGGTTTCGGTTTATTTCCTAAAAAAACCCGGTTTTCGGTTAATGGACCGCGTGCGACCCTAATAAAAACCTTGTAAAATGCCTTTTAAAATATTTCGCCTAATTTTTTTACAACTACTATAAACTACGAAAAAAGGAAGTTGAAGGTTTTAAAATAAATTATTATTAGAGAAAATATGGTATTTAAATATTTTTCAAAAAAAGTTAGAAAAAAGTTTCAATGTACAAGTTATATCCTCCTCTGAATCCAGAGGGAAAAAAAAGCTGGCAGTTGGATGGGGATGGGGATAGATAAAAATGATGAACGGCAACAGGCGCAGCAGCAGCAATAGCCCCCAAAAAAGTAGAATGAAGGAGAAAAAAGAACTGCTCAGCTGTCAGCCCTTTCTACCCCTTTTATCAACTAGAAATAAAATAGAAGAGAGAGAGAGAAGAACACAACCTAGCAGTACTCTACTAGTTGACGTTTTCATCCACAAATAAAAGTGTTCAAATATCATAAAGATGGAGAAGATATTTGTTTATTAACTTCACTGGTTAAAAACTTTCTGAGTTAAAACAAAAAATGGTTGAAAAATATAAATAAGTCAAGGCAATAAAATTGTTAATTACGCAAAAATTTTTAGCTACAGTTAACCCCTGAGAACTGGTTATCAGTGGTGTTATGTTAAGGGTGGTCTTATTAGTGGAATATTGATGATGGCTTAAATAAAATTTATGTGTTCTTATATCAGGCGTGATCTTGTGTCGAAATTGAATTGCAAATTTGTTCATTTATTTAAAACTTCATGCTTGATGAATGCGTTAACTGTGAATTTCTAGAAAAATATTTATAGGTAGTGGATGTTTGGCTTGTTCTAAACGATAGTTAACCGTAGCTTATATAATACGCCTACATTTAAATTTTTTTTTTCAACCAGCAAAAAACCAATTTTTTGAATCAGATTTTGCCCTGCTTTTTATACCTGTATTATCGTATAATATACTTATATTATCATATAATTGTTATCGTATAATATACGATAAATTCTGCAGTTAACGACGTAGCGAAATTAAACTCAGGATGAGTGGATTTTTTTCTGATTAAAAAATCATATGAAATTTCTGACTAAAATTTTTTTGAAGGCCAAAAGTCAAAAAAGGTGTGCTATATGATAATTAAGAGTATGAGAAATTTGTAAATTTTACAGTGTAGATATAATTGCTCAAAAAGTGAAAAGTTATAAACTGTAAACTTAAATCTCTGTAAACCTCGATTTATTATTTGCTGCGAGTTAATTTAACAAATGGTAAAAAAGGATAATGAAAGCAAATAGAGACATCTTGAAAAATTAAAAAAATTACTTAAAATAATTTTCTTCGAAAATACAGAAAAATCGAAGTAACTAACAAAAAATCAATTAAATGCATTGAAATTCAACAACACAGATTGTATATCTCTTGCAGTACATTCCACTCCACACCAGATAGTTTTTAGCGAAACTTTCAACAAGGCGGTTTATTCACTACCAACACATTCTTTCAATGGCGTTTTTCATATTATTTTTACTAGACAAGCAAAAAAGAGCTGGTTGGAAGAGGAGAAGTGTCTGGCTGCTAGAGAGAAGGCAAAAGAGGAAATTGTCAAATATCGATCCTTCAATGCTGCAGCAGACTTTAAAAGTTGTCCCCTCAAATAATGGTGAACAAGGAACAGCACTTCAAAAAATGCGAATTGGCAAAAAAGGGACAGGGACTAAACACTAAAACCCTTCCAACATTCTTGTTCTAACCATACAAAAGAAAAGAACAAAGATTGCAGGCAGACAATTCAATATATCGATTAGCATTGCATAGAAAGGTCAGTAGTCATTGATGGGCTGAACAACGGCTGGTCTTTGGTAGTTAATAATCCGAACAAAATTTTATTTTCCAATATTTTTGCACTGCTTAACACATATAAAGATGCTAAGAAGAATCTAGCCTTCGAAAAATCACCAAATTTTTAAATATTTTTCAGCTTTAATTCTTATACTTCTTCGTACATTTTGTAAGTCAGTCTGTTAGCTTTTTAAGTTTCTACTTTCAGCTTCTTTTTTAATTTTACGAGCAAAAAAAGAACTTGCAATAAGCTGATAAAGCTTATTAAAAAAATTTATATTAAAAAAATTTAAATGCTTGAATACTTATATTTGGTCAAAATCAAACCAGAATTGTAACCATTTATTGTTTGAAAGAGCTAAAAGACAAAGAGACAAAGACGTCTCAACTTTTTTTGTTATGTATTTTTGTAATGCTTTTTTTCAAAAGATAAAGGGCTTAAAGTTCCATATTTTTTAGACAGAAGCTATTACATTTTACACAGGGTTGGTAATTTAGATTGTACACAGGCCGAAATTTGACCGCCCCATGTGCAATTTTTTGAAGAAAAGATCTTTCGTTACAAACATAACAAAAAAATTTGACATCTTCTAAGAAAGAATCAAAGCTATTCTAATTGTGGTCTAAAGTTTTGCATCAAGGGGTTTGAGTGCCTTAAAAGTCATCGATCTACTTCAGCTGATATAGACAAATTTGTTTTTGCAGGGATTTCGATGGATAATTTTAATTGGCATTTGGGTGCATAAATTCAGGTAATTTCAAGGATTCTGGGTTCTGGATTCTGGGCCTGGATTCTTGGAATCTGGGACCAGGATTCTGGGCCTAAATCAGAGCTTTTTCAGGTCGGGAAAGTGCACCTCTGATTATATTTTCAAAAATGACCTCTTCAAGTTTATTTGTTTGCTGACTGATATTCGGATTTGGTAACCTAATCTACCTAAAATGTAAACGCCTAACAAAAAATTGTACTTTAGCGGCTGATCCTGCAAACGAGAAACAGTTTGCAACAATCCTAAAGAGTGGCTGAGCAGTGTCTGGTAAATTTTATAATTTTGTAATAAATTTTTAGTAACCTTTTTAAATATACTTAAAAAATTAAAAAAACTTAAAAAAATTGAATATAAGTGGCAAAAGAATAATGACAAATATGACTCGTATGACTTATACCTACAGTGAAAACTCTCATTAACGTAACTCTAAGGGACGTTGGGACGGAACTCCGAAGTACGTTAATGGGAGTTTACGTTAATCAGAGCCTACGCTATTGGGATAATAGTTTTTTCATTCCTATCCTACTTTACGTTAATAAGAGTTTTTCACAAAATAACATTCTTTATTGACAAAAATTCCAAAGTAAGATAACACTCAGGCAGTAAAATAATCTAGAATCATTTTCTGTTTCAGTTCCTCAATGCGTTCTTCAGCCAGCTAGTCGTCCACAATGTCGCACAGCTGAAGAACCTTCGAATTGGAGGAGAAGCGCAGAAATGTCTCCACAGCCTCTTTGGTAGGGTTGTTACACAGTTAACTCGAATTTTCAAAAAGTTTTGACCTTTTTTGATGTTTTGTGTGTTTTTTTCTCAAAATTTTGAGTAGGTGACCCCGCAACTGAAAGCCCATTTCAGTGGCTACACAGTGGTGTAAAAATTTCTTCATTCAGTTCACTGTCTTGTTCCACTTGTTCTTGAACGAACGATGCTTTGTCGAGTTCCTGATAACGAGAAAAGGCAGTTTCTTTATTCCAGACATATTCGCACCGACCAGTATCGTGACCGTCCTTCGACTTCTTGCCCGAAGTGCTTGCCATATTGCCATGCGTAATTGCTTGTTGTGTTCCGTCAAATTCTTGTTGGCTGAAGCATCGGGAATCTGTTCCTACACTTCTAGAGAGCAGATGTGGCGCTTCTTGCTTGGAATTGCCATCTTTAAAACAAAAATAAAGCAGCAATTCCAGCAAAAAATAAGGAGAAGAGAATGATGACGAATGCAACCACATTTGAAGTCAAAAAAACTGGTTTGAAAACTGGAAAGGTTTTTAATTTTCATGTTGAGACAACACTTTTACGTTAATGAGAGTGTCTCATAGTTGGCCGGGACCGGTCCATAGTTACGTTAATGAGAGTGTCTCATAGTTGGTCGGGACTGGTCCATAGTTACGTTAATGAGAGTTTTACGTTAATAAAAGTTACGTTGATGGGGAGGTCTGTTTAAAGGGTTTCTTTAAAAACCAACCAAACCAGCACTAGAGTTACCTTAATGAGAGTTTTACGTTAATCGGAGTTAACGTTATTGGGCGTTTTGACTGTATATTATTGTGAATAACCTATATTAATAATTATATCCTATACCAACAATAAAATGTAAAAGCTCAATTAAGAAATGAATAAGCGTTTAACTAATTTGAATAAATACATTAAAAAAGTCTGTTTTCATACAACGAAAAAAAATAAGCTGGTAGTAAGTAGTAATAATCTGAAAAAGGTCTGATGATAGATAAGACCAGCCTACAAATTACATGCTACTTTTTTTAACTATTATAGGAGCAATAGTAGCTGTGCTAATGCCATTTGCGTTGCTGTCTACTACTATTGAAAATTCACACCTCCCGCCCTCCCTGTCTACTTCTGCTACTACAAATAGACACATACACACCTAGGGTGCACCAATCTTTGCCCTCTGGCTTTTTTAGCACACCTCTACGGGAGCCTTAAAAAGGTGGAAAAGAAATTGTTGAAGACAAAAAATAAGTTTCTAAAAATAACAAAAAAATTATAGTTCCAACTAGTTTTTTTAGCTGGCTGCTTTTGCCGGCTGCCTTATTTCCAGCATTAAGTAAAAAATAGGTAGGCAGTTCAAGCGCTAAAAAAGCTAGACATCCGAAACAAAAAGTGAACCCTCAATTGGTCTCGGTAGTAGACACAAACACTGCTGTGGCTGCAAAAAATAGATGAACAAGGGAGTAGAGGAAAAATTGGCTGCTGGCTGCGACAGCCTGGCCGCCACTCTTGGCTGCCAGTAAATGTTAGACAGCTAGATACAAACACTACTGATCTTTGGGCTGAAAAAGTGTGTGAGCCAGACATTTTTTCTCGTTCTTATTGTTTCACTAGTTTGTTTGAGGCAGAGGGTTAGGGGAAAAGAAGGTAAAAGATAGAATTGTTTGAGACGACAAAATAAGTGTTGGCAGGAAATTTGGAAACGGAGGAAAAGGCAAAAAAATTTCAGCTTTTTCTGGTGCACCAAGATGTTTCCGGCCAAAGTGGCAGTAATTAAAGAATAAAAAATAAGAGAACTTATTGCAGTCTGGTTTTTTGAGTTAGTTTCAAGTCCCACGCACTCATATATTGATGCTATTTTTTATTGTTAAACTATAAGATGGAATTGAACGATTTTTTAATAATAAATAGTAAACGAAGTTAGAGTGTTTAACTTTTAAAAAAGTTTTGAAATTTCACTGTGATTCAATAAATACAATAGCAATACAATACAGTCGACGCTCGATATAACATAACTCCATATAATATAAATCTCGATATAACATAATTTTTTTTAAATCCAATAGAATCAAGTTATACAGAACCTCGAATAACACAACCTCGATACAACATAATTTTGCTATAACATAAGTTTTAGCCGGTCCCTTGAGTTATGTTATATCGAGCGTCGACTGTAAGAACAAAAGATCTGTTACAGTCAGCTATTAACTTTTTTGTTGTAATTAACTCATATTGATAGATAGATACTAACTTTTCTAATATAGACCATGAACCTATTTTACAGGTGAAAAATTTCGGATTGGCGAGTTTGGATTAACTGATATTGGGCACAATCTGTATTTTAAAGATTTGTACTTTTTAGAATTTTTGAGATTCGAATTAAACTTTCGAAATTTTAGACCTTTTATAATATGCACAGCCAACCCCAAAAACAAAGCTATTTAAAATATTAAAATGTCAGTCGAAAGTGTAGTGAATTTGAGTGTATATGTGCTATATACATGAACTACAAAACACATTGAATTATTGACTATTTTATTTACAGTTAGACTAAAATTGAAAACAATAATTGACTATGTTCAAAAGCTAAGTTCATCATTTTTTACTTACAAGTTTTCTAAAAATTACATTTAGACGCTAGATCTAAAAGAAACCCGCAAATTACCTTTCAAATGTAATTTGCTTCCGAGATTTATTATGTAGCATATTGTCGTGTTCCAATCTTTAAACTATCTTCAAATACTAAAACTAAAGACCGAGTTTTAAAAATAGCTTTTCTTTATTTGGAAAAGTCTATAAACCGAAGCATCACATCATTATGATTTTCACATTCAAGTAATTAAAGAGCAAAAAACTCAGCTCTCCACAGTACCACAACTAGAGAAAAATAAGTAAATAGCAAAAAACTCAGCTCTCCACAGTACCACGACTAGAGAAAAATAAGTAAATAGCAAAAAACTCAGCTCTCCACAGTACCACTACTAGAGAAAAACTGCTACTGGAGGAAACATAGCCCTCTGTATACTAGTCGCACCATCATGAGTTGACGCTGAGTTGACGGTTAGAAAAATAGGAATGTGAGAACTCATACATCTATGCATTCTCCTCTGCTATATTAGCCTGTCACTAACAGAGTAGAAGGCAGGGGTTAAAAACTTGTTGTGTTCGCAAAAAAGAATTGAAGAGGAGGAGAAGGGAGAAGAAAAAGGAACTTTTTTAAGGAACATTTTTTATTATTGGATGAGAAACGAGTTGTCGCTTGGGTTCTCTAAGAAGCAGTAGGTAAAACTCATCTCTCCCTCTGTTTCCGGGATGCACAAATTTAGCCACAGCTAGCCATAGGCTTTAAAACTCAAAATTCGACAATGAAAATTACTGAAGTTAGGATACTGTCTAAAAAGTATTGATGTTTCTTTTGTTAAAAAATGCTGCGAAATGCCTATAGCCCAAAGAGAAAATATGCGAATATTTTTAAGCAATTATTTTGCACGTGAACAGAAAAATTGCTTGCAAAATTGATTAAGTGCGAAAAGCCGAAAAGGGAAAAGAACCGTTAAATGGGATCTCTATGAATAAATGCATGAAACAGTGTTGATGTAGTGGAAAAAAGTGTAAACTAACTAACTTGGCTAACTTTTAATCTGATTTTAGAGAGATAAATATATACCCAATATATATATTCTTAAACAGGATAACTACTGAATAGACTCAAAAATAGAGTTTAATTAGTAGAGATGATGACGGGACGGGACGGGACAATTCCGTCCCGTCCCGTTAATTTTAGAGAATCGTCCCGTCCCGGAATCCCGCCCGGAATTTTTTGGCACCTGTCCCGTCCCGGTGTCCCGTCCCGAAAAAATTCAAATTTTCAACAACTACCTTCAACTTGTAATTACAGTCAACTAGAGATGATGACGGGACGGGACGGGACAGTTCCGTCCCGTCCCGTTAATTTTAGAGAATCGTCCCGTCCCGGAATCCCGCCCGGAAATTTTTTGGCACCTGTCCCGTCCCGGTGTCCCGTCCCGAAATTTTTAAATTTGAATTCTGACCCGTCCCGTCCCGAAAAGGTCAAGCCATCATCTCTATTAATTAGAGTATATCAAAAGTAGAGGACTATTCAGGTAGATGTCAATAATTTTAAAAAGTATTTTAAGGCTCAGTCGCTCTCTTTATAACGTACACTTTACAGGGTGACACAAAAAGCAGTCACATTTTTGAGAAATTTTTAGAATTAAATTTTTTGGGTTCTAATTTATAAGTTATTGTGTTTATTTGGAAAGTCGATGCTTTCTCTAAAGAATCTCTAAGTTTTTTATGAGAATTATGAATCAGAGAGCTCCCAGGTAGCTTAATGTCATCGATTACTGTCATCGATTTTCTTGGGGAAATCGGTGGGGCAAGAAACTGCAGTAGTACAGGCCGCGTATTCCACGCATCAAGGGATGCCGCCTTTTTGCCCCATACTTATTGGACACTTTCAAAAAGACGCTCTAAACCTATGGGGCACTTTCATTTGGAGTGGGCGGGGAACTAAAAATTTCATACCCCTTGAACTAAATTTTTCATACCCTTTGTCCCCGCAGAGCGTCTCTTTGAAAGTGTCCAATAGGTATGGGGCAAAGAGGCGGCATCCTTTGATGGGTGGAATACGCGGACTGTACTACTAAATGCTGTTTTTTGTTTCACCCTGTATATAACTTGAGGCCCGTCGATAACTTCATAAAAATAATGGACAACTCTTCATATTTTTACATTTATTCGTTTTTGAATACAGTTATTTTCGGGTCAAAAAATTCTCCATTTTGGAATTTTAGCTTGACGGGACAATGGTCAAAAAAAAATAAAAATTATAAGTGAGGCGTGTTATACGGGGTGCGCCAAAAGTCCTGACATGGACATAAAACTTCGAAAATCTCTATTGAAACACAACAATATCAGAAAAAAACACCATAAAAAAGCGCAGACAATTCTGCACAAGATACTTTATTCGGATTTCAAAATGACGATCATTTGATTTGACACAGGCACGCATTTTTTTTTGTCAACTTTCGACCAGCGAGGCGAAGAAATTCACACCAATTTAATTGGCTTACCGTATCCTGTAAATTGCACTTGCTTAAAATTGAAAAAGAAGCATTCTAATGCCCTGACTAATGTTTCTCATTACGTTTAACAGTATTCCTTGCATAATATTCAAAAAAAATGTGTTGAACTACAATTTTTCTTCGATTCTACAAAAAGATATGGCGATTTTAATGAAGGTCACTTTTTAGCACGAAATCTAAAAAATATAGCAAACGTTGAGAAAAATTAAGATAGAAGTCATTAAAACAGTTGTATCTTTTTTTACCCAACAAAACGATCTCGTTTACCACTTATTTTGAAGCCAAAAACACAGGGGCATAGTTGCACGGGCGCCGGTGTCAAAAATTTAAGATAACTCACCGCCAATTTTGAAATTTCTAAAAATTTCATAATTTCATAAAAAGCAACTTTTCATGAAACTTTTCAGGGTCTATGAAACAGTCAGCAGTACACAGTCAGCATGAGGAAACAAAGAGCAACAACAATCGGATAGGAAAAGCTTGCAGATTCCTAAGGTACGCGCACTTGTAAATAGGAATCATGCGGACAAAGCGCTTTCAAGCAGACAAAACCCCTGCACAAATTTATTTAAAATGATGCAGTTTTTTTGATATACCCTGCTGCCCTACTCCTCAAAAGAGTCGGTTTTTTTCAAAAAGTTTAGCTTGAAATTTAATAGAGGTTACCATTGATATTTTGGCGCCGAATGAACCGAAAATCTACGCTGAAAATATTTGCTATCGTTATTAAGTTAAAATATTCACCAAAATTTTTTTATACGTTCAAATACGTCTGGAAGAAAACTCTAACATGTTCGCTGCAAAAGATCCCGCTTGAGACTTGTTCAGTGATTTGACAGCTGTATGTAATTACTTGAATCAGCTACTTATAAAAATAATTTTCTTGAACATTTACAACTCTAGGTGTATGCGTTTGTGTCACAGTTGTATTTCCTTTTCTTTCTAGTATACGGCATTTTCGTCTATTATTTGCTCAGTATTTGTATTTGTAATACTATTAAGTTAATGTTAGACCTTATTTAATGTCTTAACTATTTTTGCATTTTATTTCAAAAAGTTTTACAAAACAGACCTCTCAAATGGTACTTTGGAGAATACACTAGAAATAAGGCTCTTTTAATTTTTTATCAGTCTTACATATATAACGTTTCTTGCATTCCACCTCAAAAGTTTTTCTATGCTGATTTTATAGTCGACTTAGTTTGGAAAGGGGACAAAAAACGGTAAATAGTTGGTCTTTGAGTTCATCGTCAAGAATGATAATGCATACCATCTTGCAAGAGATGGTTCTGTGGCTGTTCTTATGTTTACACATACACACAACTCTTGCCGTCAAATTAGTGATGGTACAACAACTGGGAAAATAATAGAAAAAGATAAATAAGACTTCTTTTCCGTCCCATCTCCTTTCATGAGCTCTGAATTGTTTACTGCTAAAAAGAGGAATTTCATCCCACCCAAACTTTCTTGAAGATCTTCTCAAAAAAAGGCGATGACTTTTATAACTGATGCTCTTTCATTAGTTTTGCATCAAATCTGATACAGTCAAACCTGGATATGACTAAAACTTAATATAAAAATCATTTAGAGTTAGGCAAAAGCAGGTGACTCAACTTGCGAAACACACTGAGACATGACTTTTTTGTGCCTTTTCTATTTATATTAAATTTTTGGATATTTTTATTCCAAAATGTTTGCTAGATTCTGGCGGACACTTTAAAAACCCTTAAAAGCATAAAACTGAAAAATAAAAGTTTTGTGAACAAAAGAAGTTGGCAAATATTAATAAAATATTTTATTTTTCAAAAAATGGCAAATGAACAAGTCGATTTGGACAGAAAAGTCATTTTTTTCTTTCATTTAAAATTCAGCGCAGTTTCTTTACCACACTACCTCCGAAAATAAAACTTTCTGCTGTTAGAAACCCCGGAGTGTGCCATTTAAGACTTACTTTTTGATTTTTAAAAATTGCTAAATTTCGTTTGTAAAAAATTTGATTAAAAAAATGGGTCAATTTAAACAAGCTTACAATTTTTTTGATTTAAAATTCGATTTATTGTTAAGTAGTGCAATAATATTTTAAAACTATCTTTTAAAGCGGACTAAGAGCTACAAAAAATAATAAAATAATAATTTTTTAATTTATTGGGTTGATGCATAAGTCCTGCAACAACCCCTTTGTGCCCCAACACTTTTGGATGGGTTTCGAAAATCGAATTCTTATATGATTCGGTCGAGCAAAAATGGATGGATTTGCTGATTGAGTTCTCTCCGTAAACACCAAGGATTTCATCTTTTGCTACACGCCAATCCTTGTTTTAAACATGCCGCAGTTCAGCCAACAGTGCAGCCAAGCTAACTTTCAGAAAAAGTTTAAAAAAGGATATCTTTCCTAACAATCTATGTCTTGAGTTGAAAATACCACAGCTATATTAGGGTTGACCGAAATCCCCTCTGATTTGGCTGTCTTCTACGTCATTGAGCCTCCTCATCCAGCAATTAGCGCACTCTCCAACGGCAGACACCTATGCACTTTATTTCAAAAGGTTTGTGCAAAAAAGTTATTTTTGGAGTACTTTGAATTTTTTCAATTAATTAAACGTTAGTAGAAAAAGGCAGGCACACACACCTTTGGTCTATTTAAATGCCAGCAAGTTGGTGTGTGTGTGAATTTATTTAGTTTTGCACCTCGTCCGCTTTTTTTCTCTCTCTATGTATGCAATTTACTTTAGCTTATTATAAAACAGTAGCACTAAGTTAGCTTGTAATTTAATGCAAAATTAAAACTCAGTCAAAATTGCAATAGAAAAATTGCGAAGAGTATTTATTGCAAATTAAAGAAAAATAAAGTACATTCAGTTCTTATATTCAAAATCAGAAACTTGAAAAATAAACGATTTTAACTTTAAGAGATGTGTGATGAGGTGTTTCTTTAAGATTCCTTAACCTTAAGGTTACATTTGAAGTAGTTATTTGTTCAAGCACAAATCACTATTGAACTTGTGAAAAAAGAGACCGAACAGAATGTCAACACAAATTTAAAAGAATATATCAAAATATTTTGAAGAGGTGGCATTTAAAGAGGCATGCTCGTCGACGATGTGAGAACTTTAAAAGGCGGGTACCAGGTAAATTCAGGGGAGAATTTAAATGTCTAAATTTTTTGCAAGTTGAATAAAAACTATGCTTTCAATGAGAATCAAACCGTCAAAGAAATTTCAGCTCCGTCCGCTGCTCTACCATTTAGATAACGAAACTTTTTATTAATGGCGGTGTTTTTCGTTTAAGGTTAATTTTATATATTTTATATCCGGTTAAGTACTCAACAAATTTTCATTTCAAAAAAATTCTTTTTTGAATTGACATGGTACGCACCATAGTTGGGCATTTTTAAAAAACCACCACCGCCGCCGCCGCCACCGCTGGCGGCGCCGCCGTCACCACCGCCACCGCTGGCGGCGCCGCCGTCACCACCGCCGCCGCCGGCGGCGCCACCGGCGGCGTAAAAATTCTGCTAAATTTCGCCACCGCCGCCACCACCGACGCCGCTACTCCGCCGCTAGCGCCGCCGCCGCCGCCGGCTATTGCGTTAACGTCAAAAAAAAAAGTTGTATTAGTATAAGACTACAGTGAATGAACCAGTTATCTAGTTTTTCATATTTTAATAAGATGACCATTGAAGACAAGCATTGTTTTACTATTTAATAAAATTGGTCCTGTCGGAGTTTTTCTCCCTGAAGAGAGCATAGCCATAATACTAAACAGTCTTTCCACTCCTGCACTTGTAGCTGGCGTAGAAAAAGCAGCAGACTACATGAAGAGTCAGTGAAAAAAAGCTGTAAATGATTACCTCAAAGAACAGAATCCTGGTGCTATTAGAACATCATGGCCAAAACATTTGGAAATGAATGATCGAGACGCAGCAACTGGTTACGTTCACGAAAGTGCTTCTTCACGTTCAATTCCTTCACAGCTAAAGAGATAAACGGCATTGCAAAAGAAGCTGTTGATCTATATCTCAGCCAAATGCGAAAAGACTTACAAGACAAAGAAAAAATTTAGAAAATTTTTGTATTTAGTTATCTTTCATTGTTCGTTCTCAGCCATTTATTCTGACTATTTGTCCAGTTGATATTTAAAAAAAAATCTGAAATTATGACATTTGAAAATAGTGCACTTTTGCGCAATCAAGAACACAAAGTTTTTGCCGCTAACGCCAACACCGGCGCCTCCACTGCCGCCGCCGCCACCGCCGCCGCCGCCTCCACGTGCGCCGCCACCGCCGCCACCGCCGCCGCCGCCTCCACGTGCGCCGCCACCGCCGCCACCGCCGCCACCGCCGCCACCGCCACCGCTTTTTAGTCTACCACCGCCGCCGCCACCACCGCCGCCCTCATATTCGCCGCCGGCGCCACCGCCACCGCCGGCGGTGCTTTTATTTTTGCTGCCGGAGCCTGGCGGCGCCGCCGGCGGCGGTGGCGGCGGCGGCGGTGATCCAACTATGGTACGCACCTTTCAAAATACGGTTGCAGTATAGATTCCCCCCACGCAGAGTGCTCGGATGGAGAAGATAACTTCATATTCGTGTTTCTCGACCCCGATATCATGAGAAAGCCGACTGTTTTTTTAATTTTGAGAAAAAAAAAATTTTCGAACCACAGGGGGTTATCATGGGTTTTTTAGTCAAAATTTGAAAAATTTAAATTGGCGCCTTTTGAATTTTAAAGGGATTAAGGGCCGTATTGGGAAAATTTGGCAACCGGACAAAAACGGTTAAAAGCTGTTTTGAACAAATTTTAAAATGTCTTGCTAAGGGATTTTTCAGGACTGTTTTCTCTCCCTTATTTTAACAAGTCCTGAAAAAATCAGCTCGGTGCGCAGTCAAAAAGTGGGTTAACAAAAAAATTTGTCGCGCGACAAAAACGGTTTTTTTCCGTTTTTGTCCGGTTGCCGAAAATTTATAAACCCCGATAAACAGCCACCAAATCGGCGCTTCCAAGGAAGGCTGTTTACACCGGTTCGACATCATTTTAGAAGAAATTGAATTTTAACAAGATTACAAGAATAATCGAAGTGACGCGTTTATTTTGTAAGCTTGGAAATCTCAGATTTTTTAATTCGAAAATATCACATTTGTTTATTCTTTTTTAATCGGATCTGCGTCATTCTCAGACAATAGAATACATTCTTTTAAACTACACAGGCATTTACAATCTGAGCACCATTTATCTTATATCAAGGCTGCCAACTATACCTTATTAAAGAATTGTACTTTATTTGGCACCATTAACTATTTAGAACTTTTGAAAATTTACGTCAAAACCTTTATTTTTGACGCGATAAAAAGTCACACAGAACTGGATAATGTGACACTTTTTGACGAAAAATAACCAAATTGTACTTTATTTCGCAGATTGTACTTTATTTTAAATTTAAGTTGGCAACCCTGGCTCATATACGTTTCTACTATTATTTTAAGCCTTCCGATAAAAATTCTATTAAATTTTTATCTGCAATTTTTTTGAGCTGAGAGTATATTCTTTTTCCAAAAAAGTACCTTCTGAAAAAAGAAACAAAAGAGAGAATACTCGATCCAGAGCACAAAGATGACAGAAAAGACAAGGAAGAGAACGAGAATTAAAGACATGTTTAGCAAGACGCAGGTGTTAAGTTCAAAGATTGATAATTCCTGTTTTAAGTAAAGCTTTGTGCGTGGATTTTAGTTGAAGGCTAACAATGAATTGTAGACCAAAACTCAGAAGAAAAAGACAAGATACGTGAGGCCAGAGCGAGAAGGATCAGTTAAAACAGACAGGTAAAACGAATTTGTTATTAAGGGCAAATTGAAAAAATTTCATAGAGTAATAAAAAACATAACTTCAAAATTAATACCATATAATTAAGTTCTTAGACAGTTGATAGTATCACAGTTAACATAGAGTCAGAAGATCAGCTCAGACAGTTGACAATCATATAGTTAAAATTGATCTATGAGATAAGCTAAGACAGTTCGAAATCTCACAATTAACATCAAGCAATAGGATTCACTTAGACAAATAACGTCATATCGTCGAACTTTAAATTGAAATTCATGACCTTTTTTCTTCAAAAATGGTCGAAATATATTTTTTACCCAAATATCCTTTTGAAGAAAAGAGATCGGCTTAGACTACAGACATCTCATTGTTGAACTCAAGCTATTTGATTCACTCAGAGAGTTGACATCTCATTATTGAACTCAAGCTATGAGATTCACTTAGACAGTTGACATCTCATTATTGAACTCAAGCTATGAGATTCACTTAGACAGTTGACATCTCATTATTGAACTTGAGCTATGAGATTCACTTAGACAGTTGACATCTCATTATTGAACTTGAGCTATGAGATTCACTTAGACAGTTGACATCTCATTATTGAACTTGAGCTATGAGATTCACTTAGACAGTTGACATCTCATTATTGAACTTGAGCTATGAGATTCACTTAGACAGTTGACATCTCATTATTGAACTTGAGCTATGAGATTCACTTAGACAGTTGACATCTCATTATTGAACTTGAGCTATGAGATTCACTTAGACAGTTGACATCTCATTATTGAACTTGAGCTATGAGATTCACTTAGACAGTTGACATCTCATTATTGAACTTGAGCTATGAGATTCACTTAGACAGTTGACATCTCATTATTGAACTTGAGCTATGAGATTCACTTAGACAGTTGACATCTTTTCCATCATTGCCAATTATGTTGAACTTGCTTTTGTCGGAAGATAGCACTTTCTTTCAGTCATATACTGTCAAACCCTGATGTGGCTTCGCAAACTGCAACCTCTCATTGAGTCACTGAAAATTTCATATTTAGAAAAAAATAGGTGCCGTTAACTATGAATTTTCCGCAACTGTATATTCATTTCAAGTCAAATCCGCCAAATTTTACAATTTCGCCTTTTTTTCAATTACATATTTCAAAACATATCATATGAACATATATCTACTTTTTTAAGTTTTTCTTTAATCATTTAAATTATACAAATACAATGTCTTTTATAAAATATTCATTCATGAAAATTCACAAATTTACGTCATTTTTTTTTGAAAAAGTATGTTTTCATCAAAGTGATCTCTCATCAAATCCATACATCTTCTCGTGTATTTTGTCTGTTTTTTATTCACATAAAAAATTTCATAAATTAGTAAGCCAGAAACGTTCTTTTGTATACCACTGTCGTCAATTAAATGTTGAATTTAGTGTTTTGAAGAGGCTTGGTTTTTGTCAGCCCTTGCTTGGTTGTTTGGTTCTGGTATCGGCAACGGTCTGGAATAATTCTGCACTAATTTGTCGAAGCAATCGTCGTCACTAATATCAGTGATTTAGGAAGAGTCCACTTTTTCAGCTTCACATAGAAGAAAAGCTTTGACGTTAAGTTTAAAGACTAGAAGTCATATAAGACTGATGACTTCTAGTAAAAAGCGTTTGTTTTGTTTGCATATATGTTGTGAAATAGAGCGATGAGTCATACAAAACACTGATTAACATTTTTTTTGTTTGCATATGTGTTATGAAATAGAAAGGCTTTTCAATGTGGAGTGGAAAGGGGGATGTTTCGCGACTTTTTTGTGTGTTATCCATGTATATGCTTTATAGGTATAAGTCGAAAATGAGTGGAGCCCAATATCTTGGGCTTATCTTCGAAAGTGCTTCATAGGTATGGGGCAAATGGCGGCATCCTTTCAAGTACAAAAAATTACTGTAAGTACTACTCTCTTCATCTTCTCTTCTTTTCCTTCTTAAAAAAATTTATCCAGACAGAAATTTGCAAATATTTCTAAGAGAGCAGCTGAACACGCCACTACTCATTTGCTGAATTTACAGCAAAAGTTTACATCAAAAGTGTATGCTCACCCTTCTAGAGTTTATTATTTTTGTTTTGTGCAAAGCTATACTCGAAATTTTTTATAGTTTAAACGCCAATTACTGAGCAGACAATTTTTTTTTAAACAGCGTATCTAATATTAGCCAAGCTCGCTCGTCGATTATTTTCTGCTCCAGCTAGAAGTCAGTCGAGTAAAAGAGTCTTGTCATAGAATTATCAAAGAAACCGTCTAGGTCCGGAGACGGCCGAAATATCAATTTTTTAAAATAAACTTTCTGTCTTTTTTAAACCTAATGATCTATAAATTTTGCAAATCATTGAGCAAAGTTAAAAAAGCTCATTAGAAAGCCAAGATCCATGGCTACACGATAATGCAAATTTTTAAAAGGTTATAACAAAAGTTCAAAGAAAAATGACGATACAATATTAGAGGCGAAAAAGGTTTCAAAATTCAGACTTCCGAGGGCGCAGCCTTTTTCAAAACAGATTTTTTTGTTTAAAGGCTTTTGTTTCACCTTTAAAAGTCAAACAGAACCTAATTTATATGGGTAATTTGCTTACCGTCCTTTTTCAATTTTAAGTTCATGTCTGACTCATTTTTTGACTTGACTGTCTTTAAATTTGACCAATTTAATTGGATTAATTGATTAAATAGTGTTGAAACAAGTAAGAAAGACACAAAATAACTCACATTAAACACTCTTTTAGAACTCATCCACACACCCACAACCACATCGAAGCAGTTGTTTTTCTTCCGCCCATTTTTCAGTCGATCAGCAAGCTATATATCTGCTGCAAACAACAATATGATCTTTTTCAAAATGACCTCGTTGTCAATTGGTGTGCTTTTATTTTCTGTTTTCTATTCAATCAATAATTCTTATCCAATTGACAATTCACCAGACAGCAACACACGATTTGAGTCTTTTATTTATCATACAGCTCCAGATCCTGATTTACCAGCTTTGCCTGGTTCTGCCCATCCAACAACACGTCCTTCTCCAATGGATGTAAGCTGCTACATTGGCTATGTATTTACATGGGTGTGCCAGAGTTCTTTGAAAGGGGTGTGCACTTGGGTTTTTACGTTTTTGATCATTTAAACATTGATTTTCTTGTATTTTGTGATCCATACATGATTATTACCCACTTATTAACATTCCTTCGCCCTCGACTTTAAAGAGCTTAATCTCAGCTTCCAGCAAAAAATTTTCGGTAATTTTCATGCTTGTGGGAAATGCTCTTATATCCAGTGTGGTTTTATATCCGAACTCGAGAAAGCTTGCTAAAAAATTGTCAATAAGCTTAATGTTTTCGACTTCAGGAAAGACTAAATCTGCGGCAAACCAGTTCCTGGTCATCTAACGATCAAAAAACAACAAATATGGGTTTGGTAAGAAGCACAAACAACGCAACCACCGTGAAGCCAGTTTTAGAAGAACTTTTTGAGCTTAGAACTTATGAACCTCTATGTCAAGATAAAATACAAGATTTTCTGAAAACTTAACCTTGTTTTGTAAGCAGTACATATTCTATAATAAAAAACTAAAAGTCGATTTACTATATAAAATTTTAAAATTTTTTGCCAACAGACATAAAAAATCGAATATGAAGACTAGAGAAAGATGTCAAATTAGATTGCCTTGGTCCCCCCTGTGGATTTTCGAAAACATACTTCCTACAGTCAAGTCTTTATATAATTACATCCCAAAAGTTCGATACCCAGCTGGGTCAGACACCTTTTTTCAACATACCGGCTCAAAATAGTGTCAGAACCTGCTAAGGATGGAATTTTTAAGGGTGTCACCATATCAAAGTTAGATTATAAACAAAACTGTTTTTAATAATCATTTGCTCTCTCAACCAGGAAAGGACACGATCCTCTTCACTTTCTGCAACAACCTCTAAGAAGTCATGAGGACAGTCTGAAGGCAGAATCACTACAGCCGAACCATACATCGAAATTGCGTCCTATTGCGATAAAGGATGCGCTTATTTGGACTGCATGACAGATTACGAAGCTTGTTTTGCAGAGGAACAATCAGCTAGCGGAAAAAACCATTAATTCAATGTTTACAGCTGTCATTGCCACGCTCTAGACGAAATATCTCTCTACAAAATAGTTTCAGATTATCATTAAAGCAAATGGACTGAACAATAAGGTAGGAATTTTGTGAAAAAGTAGAATAAGATTTTTTTGCAATATTTTAAAACAGCTTTGCATGATTGAGATGAAAGATATTGAACTAAAATAAATTTAAGGAAAAATATAAAAACTTTAGGTTAAAAGTTTTTAACCAGGCAGCATATGGATTGAAGCACATGGCAATAATGCATGCTTTCTATGACATGGAGTATCAAGTGTTCAGGTTTTTATATTCAAGTTGTTAAAAATTAACAACTAATATTATTATATTAACTAATATTATTATATCTTATAACTAATATTATTATAGCTTAACTAATATTATTATATCTTACAGGGTGGGCCATCCTTAGCGCGGGTTTGTTTTGGCCCATAACTTTTCATTTGAAATATCCAATTTCCACCATCTTTTTTTTAAAATGATCGCATGAAGATAGGCAACTTTATGGTACTAAAACTGCTGCATGGGAGCCTCTATATAAAAATCAGTCAAAAATGCTCTATTTAGACCAATTTTTAGACGGTCTCAAGAAATTTCACACTCAATTTCACATTCCAAATTTCTTTATTCCACAAATTCAACAAATTAACAACAGATCATCGAATCTCAACACTCTCACCATCCACTTCAACGCATCTGTCCATTCTTCGCTGATAGTCGTCGATTGCGCGGTCGATCATCGCTTGGGGAAGTTCGTCGAAAGCTCGCTGGATTCTCGATTGAAGGTCCTCCAAATCTCTTGGCTCGGTCCGGTAAATTTGAGCTTTGATCCATCCCCACAGAAAGAAATCACAAGGCGTCAAATCCGGAGAGTAAGGCGGCCACGGCAGGTTTGCAGATCCTCGACCCATCCATCGCTCTGACGTCCAGATATGTCAGCAGTAAGATTTGTGTGCGGATCAATAACTATCTGGAAAATGTTCATTCAACCATTCGCGAACCCTGAGAGACCAATGCGGCGGAGTGCCATCTTGCATGAAGATTAGGTCATCGAATCCATCCATCAGCTGAGCGGTAGGAAGAAGGCGCTCTTGCAGCAAGGTTAGATAGGAGGCTCCCGTGACGTTCCCAAGAATGAGTACCGGTCCAATGACCCCTCTAAAAGTTGAGCTTTAGCCAATTCCGAACGTTAGAATAAAGTCCAAAAAAGTTACCTTCTGCCGATTGCTGCCCATAACATTAGTCTTGGCAAATGGAGCGGTGCTTCTCGGTACCAGTGTGGATTCTCTTGAGCGTAGTAGCGGAAGTTCTGATTATTGACGCGTCCATGCAAGTCAAAGTGGCTCTCGTCGCTGAAGAGAATCCTGTCCAGGTAATTATGGTTCGCGGTTATTCGTTGACTTTCGTTGATGGCATGCTGAACTCTCGTGCGCTTGTGTAAGGGGCGGAGCTCTTGAGTGTGTTGCATCTTGTAGGGGTGAAATTTCATGTCTTTAAAACATTCGTAAACCTTAACCCAAAACCCCATAAATGATACCTTGAGTATTCGTCGAATAGTCGTCCTTGATGGCATACCCTCAAGCTAAGTCACATCCCTAGGGCTTTTGTGCGTATCATGGAGAAATTTGGCAATCACCTCATCAATAGTCAGTTCTGTACGCTTCCACCTAAAAATTTTACGCTAGGTTCAGATGAAAGACAAGCTGATTTTCGATAATTTCAAACCTTGGCATGGTGTTTTTTCGTCTGTTCACGCTTCCAGTCTCGAAGAACTTTTGCCACCATCTTCTGATTATCGCATCGTTGGGTGCTCTTGCATTCCGGCCGAACTTCCTTCTGTAAGCGACTTGGACATCTTTGGGAGAGCCGGAAGCGCCATACCAAACGACCGTCCACGCTTTCTGCTGGATAGTGTAGTCGTCCATTCTGAAATGCGAAGATAAGAATTTCAGATAAGGACCTTTCAGATTACCTACGAAAATTTTTCAAATTTTCATTGGAAATTTGGGTGAAAAAATTTATGGGCTCCCGAAAAAATCGCTCCTAACAATCACTCTCAAAATGAAGTTGATAAAAAGTTTGGTACCATAAAGTTGCCTATATTCATGCGATCATTTTAAAAAAAGATGGTGGAAATTGGATATTTCAAATGAAACAAAAACAAACCCGCGCTAAGGATGGCCCACCCTGTATAACTAATATTATTATATCTTATATTCAAGTTGTTAAAAAAAATAAATCAAAATGATTCAAAAAACGATTTTGAAATTCAAATCTCTGGCGTGCCTAGTACCCGCGCATTTGAAATGCAAGAATTATTGCATCGGGCGCGAGCATGACCCTATCATAGCAGACAATAATAGAGAACGTTTATCTACCATCACACAATAATCATACGACGACACAATAACTGACGGATAGAAATCTATGTAGTCACATAAAATTTCATACAAGACAAAAGAGTGTTCAAATTAATCCTCACAACAACTCCCTCGCTTAATTTAATCGCTTAATAGGACCCGAAATAATAAAAGACACAGAAGAAAAAGACGAGTCACCAATCTTTGCGATTAAAACACAACAAGAGATTCATTTTGATACATGGATTTAATGGGACCGTTCGCCGTGGTTACTAGAAAATCGGAGACTACATGTCGCAAAGACATAGCTCCTATGCAATAGAGGATACATGCATAGCCAGTATTGAACATATGAGACGAAGAAAAGGTATGCATGAATTTATATTTATCTTGCTCTTCTACCCCTATGTCAACTCAACCCTTGGCCTAGTCCACTGCTTGGGTCAAAGGATCATTAACTAATCTAATGGGCGGCTGTCTGAACCGCGTGGATAGTCTAATCGGGGTGGGAGAATGCTGTGGAGAAATAATTTGAGTACTACCGGAATTTGACCCTGAGCACGATTTGAAGGCTGCTCACCATTCACAATTTTTACAACACAAGGCAAAATTCACAATTTTTACAACACAAGGCAAAATTTAATATACCATTTTGTATCTCTGTTCTATAGCTTTTATCTGGTATACAAAACTTTTAAAATAGTTATAGTTTCATTTTATTGGGTTGTTCGATAATTATCCAGCGTTTTTTTTTAACTTTGGCAAAACAATTCATCAACCATTTTTATTAATTAAATCAAACACAATAACAAATCAACCACAACAACAACTAATCTTCCGGAGGGTACTCTCCATCGAATTCCATTGCCTGTTCCCATTTGTACGGCAGAAGGTTGATTCCACGAGCGAAGAAATCCGGTGTCTTTGAAGCAATCCATTGTCTTATGTCATCAACAATTTCTTGAAGGTTTGCAAACTTTTTCACAAGCTGCCAGTTGTGGAGCGAGCGGTTGACGTGGTAGTCTGTGGGTGCTTCTGTTGGCGAATACGGCGGATGCGGCAGCAGCTCCCATCTTTTGTCTTCGATTGAGGCAACAACGTCAGCTCTGATATACGGTCGGGCTCCGTCCTGATGGAAGATTATGGCATCCTTTTTCAGCGGTCTTTTGCTTTCGTCACAAAACGTCACAAATAAAAAATACCAGACATATAAAGGATATATTTCTATTCTTCTTTCATTGTTGCAAAAGATCACAACTTAAAAGAAAAGTTACAAAAAATAAAGTTTTGTAGGAAATAAAAAAACGCTGGACAATTATTGAACAACCCAATAGAATAGTCATCAATGGGATCCAAACACCTGTGAGGTCATTTTGAGAAGTTGACGAGCATTTTCATCAATGTTACTGGTCAAAGTTTTAATTCGGAATTTAACACATTAACATGACCTTAGCACTGTGTTGTAGCGCTGTTTAAGACCTACAAGAATTATTTTACAGAATAATTTTTCAAAGTTGAAGTGTTGAGTTATGGCTTTTGGAAAAAAAAATCAATTTTTTGTGAAAAAAGACCAAAATCCGAAAAATTGGAAAAACTTGGATTTTGAACACTTTTCAAAGAAATTGATTTTTTCCAAAAAGCCATATCTCAACACTTTCACTCTGAAAAATTATTTTGTAAAATAATTCTTGTAGCTCTTGAAATGCGCTACAACACAGTGCTGAGGTTTTGTTGAAGTGTTAAATTCTGAATTAAAACTTTGACCAGTAAGATTGATGAAAATCCTCGTCAACTTCTCAAAATGACTTCACAGGTGTTTGGATTCTAATAATGATTATTCTAAGACTTATATACCAAATGAACGCTGAAGAACAGGGCTACAAAATAGTATACAGGCTGTTCATTTTATTCCGCACCATTTGGTTTGCTTACTTTATAAATATTTTGACTAAACAAACAGGTGATCAACCCCTAAATCGAAATGAAATACCTTTTTGTATAAAGAAGAAGAAAAAGAAGTTCGTTATTAAGTAAGCAAACCAAATGGTGCGAAATAAAATGAACACCCTGTTTTACTATACCAACTGTATTTATCTACCTGTAAACATTTGGAAGTAAAGCTGTTTGTCCGCCCCAAGCTCTTTGTAGACTGCCTCCAATTCTTTTTTCCAATCACGATCAGCTGACAATAGCTTCACGGCTTCCTCTTCCATAATTTTGATCAAATTTTTTTCAATCCCTTGGATCACATTCAATGACGATGTAATGACGTTGGCGATTGGAATGCCCACAGCCGGCTCTAATTGACGCTTCGCTGATAGAGAAGCCGCTTGTGTTTGCTTAGTTGTAGTAGTAGTAGTCTTTGCAGTGCTTCGTCTTGTCAATACCATCAGGGCACTTGTTGGGTTGGGGGATCGGGTTTTCACTGATTTCAAAATAGTGTTATAGTTAAAGTTTTATATGCTTAAAACGATAAAAAGTTGTTTTGCGATACTTTTCGACATAAAAAGAAGATTTTTTCAAAAAATTTGTTTTGACCAAAATTTTACTTGAAGAAAAGACGTTAAAGAAAAGACAAAAACCGAATTTCTAACTACAATTAACAAATACCCTTGAAACATGGAATTTGAACATAGTTTTGTTAACTGGGGCGTACCGCATAAATAACTCTGGTATGCATGTTTTTTAATACATCCATAGTCACTTTTGAGTGATTTGTGTCTAGGGTATGTTGGTGAGAGCATGCGCCCCCGAAGGGAGCGCATGCGCTTACCAACATAGGCGCATGCGCTCACCAACACGCTTGAGAGTTAGAGATGCGCGCACTCACTTACCTTAGACATGATTCCAAACAAGACTCTTAATCAAAAATGCATAAAGAGACTCTTTTTGCCAAGCTCCAGTGACCAAAACACGGTAGAATACCCCAATATAAAGTAGTTTACCTTGGTACCCCAAGACAAAAAGTCAAGTTTTGGTCAAAAAAATTTTTCAAAAAATTCATTTTTTGTGTGGAAAAATGTTAGAAAATAACTTTTTCATCGTTTTAAGCATATAAAAATTACTTGGGAGTCGTTTAAACACTATTTTTAAATAAGTGAAAAACCCGCCACCCCCAACCCAACAAGTTCCACCATGTGAGTCTCTAAAATGATGACATTTTTTTACATAGACAATACCGAATTTTCGATTTTCTGCTGCAAGTCACATATCAAAATGGAGCCCTGAATCTCCTATATCGAATAAGAGAGAGAAAATTTTAAAAAATAAAGAGTTTTCAAATAGTTAAGTCATTGTAACTCGAGATCTCAAGATTTAAAAAAAAGTGCAATTTTCTTTTGCATCGAAAAGTACGAAATTTGCATCCTCAGTGACAATTCATATACCAAAATGTAGCCTTAGATCTGCTCTAAAAAGTTGGAGCAAATCTTTACAATATCGAGCACCGATGATGAAAACTAGAAGCCATTTCAAGTCTGGAACTCATTTTTTCTAGTCAAATTGAAGGAGTTTTTGAATTTCCCGCAAAATTTTTTTGAAAGGAGAAATTTTTAAAAATTGATTTTGGACAAAAAACCTGGTTTTTGTTCTAAAATTTTACATTTGTATATTATTTGTTTTTTTTTAAGTTTTGAGATCAGAGCCCTGCATAAACCCCAAAATTGCTCTTATTTTTCTGCGCTTGGAAACCTCACAGTGAAGAATGTTTACAGCAGCAAAAAGAACTGAAACTAAAAACGTGACCACTTGAATTGCTGCTAGGTATTTGCTAGTTATGCTGGGGGACTGCTAGAGTCTTGTGCTGTTATCAAGGCAACAACCTATTAAACAACAATTATATTTCTCCTTTACTATTTTTTTCTTTTTGATTGATTAACCAAAAAGGATTTTTTTCACCAATTCGGTTATTTTTAGCACCAGGGCTGCTACTTTCAATTGAGTTATCACAAGCTTGAAACGTAATAAGCCTACATGTGATCTCGATTATAGAATATTTTGTCTATCATCTTTATTTTAGCTTATTTTTCGTCTCTTAGCTTTGCTATGCCAGGTTTTGTACTCATTCCATAACAGCTTATTCAATCCTATCAAATGTGATCCCAACCTAACTCTTGAACTAAACCTCTATAAAATGGACAAAAATTTGATAAAAGCTCTATATAACGGACAAATGGCTGAAAATCCCGGAAATTGTATAATAAAAATGGTGTAGGATACTCTTGTTAAAAATATTACACCGGCAAAGCCGTCGCAGTACTAAAAATTGTCTTTTTTAAAGCATTTATATGATGGACGCTCTATATAACGTACAGAAATGTCGGTCCGATTCCGTTATAAAAAGCGTCGACAGTAGTTAACACTGTCTCTGCGTCTCTAACCTAACACTGTGTCTGCTTCTCTAACTTCAAGGGGAGTTGTCTCTAAATAGAGACAAAAATTATGTGATCTTAATTTGGAAGACTCAAGCTGTGTTGTAAGAGAAATAAAGGGTGTTAACAATAACATTTGTGTCTTTTTTACAGACACATTACAAAATATCAAGGTCTGGCTAGTGTTCAGATTTTTGATCTATAAAGTAGAGTTGAAACTTTTGGAAGCTTTTCTGAAAGAAGATGTTTTGGTGGCAGGACCAAGTTTGACCAGGCCGACTTTTTGTCGAAATTTCGCCGATGACGGAATTCGCCTGTCTGTCCAGTGATTCGTGGTGGTGCAGTGGGTAGGCAGCTCGACAACCCTAGTTTCATGATGAGAGTTCGATCCCGGGTTTCGTAGTCCGCAGTTCGCTGCTAAAAACACATTGAAATATCATTTTAATTATAGTTTAGCAGCGAACTGCTTCATAAATGTCAAAAAAATGGTGTACGTGATATGTCCCCTGAAGATGCTCTGAGTCTCCTGGCTCGTCCCCTCAGCTATCCCTGGAGAATACCCCTGACTATCCTTCACCTTTGACCTTAGTCAAATTTTTGGTTTTGTAATAGTCAGCGGATTGTCAGAGGTATCCTCCGGGGGTATCTGAGGAGACGAGCCAGGGGACCCAGGGAAACCTAAGCAGACATCCATATCCTCTGAAACTTCTCTGAATCACTGACATATTCCCACTACACGGACTTGAAAGATTGAAGCCGGGGTCCGATCTTGGGCAGAGGCTCAATTTTAAAAATTATGAATTATTGTTGTTTGTGTAACACCTGTTAATAAAATTTTATTTATTTGCATATATAACACACAACTAATTCATCAACTTTTTTACAAGTGATTTGACATAATCATCTGGAGTGGTAATCAATTTGAGGGTACGGGGGTAATACCCCTACCCTTCACCCCCTCACTATTGATTGCCGTCAAATTGGTTACGGGTTAAAGGGTAAGGGTAGAGAATAAGGGGGATAATTCTATCCTCACCCCCAACCCGTAATCAATACCGTAAGGGGTAAGGGGTAAAGGGTAATCTACACACTATTGATTACCGAGTAAAGGGTAGGTAGGGTAGGGTGTAAAGGGTAGAACTATTGATTACCAAAATAGATATAGGGTATAAAGGTAGAACTACTGAATACCAAAGTGGTAAAATCAGTTAAATCAGGGTAGTCATTGTACAATTCAACCAAACCAAAACTAATCGTCCTTGACAACCATGACAACCATCCATGACAACACACCGTCTAATGTAGGGTACAACTATTTCCTACCGAAAAGGTAAAGCAGGGTCAAAGGGCGGAGGCGAAACAATTCGACCAAAATATCATCATGTCTACATTAATTACGACAATTAACCAACCCTAATGCCCTCACAATCAAAATGGTAGCGACGAATGATCTCAGCATCATTTAATTCCTCCACGGGATTCAACGCTTCTTGACGCTCGACTTATTCCGGAACTTGAATTCGCAAAAAGCAGACATTCTAAACGTAGGAGCAATCAAAAGCACTTATAAAATGCTGCAAAAAACAGCGAGAATCATGGTACAACAACTGGAAGTTTACGCTAGACAAACGAACAATGAAATGAAAACGTGAAAGCCCTCACATAATGAAAAAATAATGCACTTTTGGGCTTTCCGAAAAAACTGGGTCTAAGAAGTCGATTTAGGCAGAGAAATATAGCAAAATACCGAGAAGGTAGAATCTTTAACCACCCCCTGCAATGGGTACAGATTTTATTGGAAAAAGTGTACCCCGGGGTAAAGGGTAGAGTCGGTAATCAATAGTTGGGGGTAGAACTATTGATTACCGAGAGGATAGGGGTAGCCTTTACACCCTACCCCTTGATACTGATTACCAAAATGAGGTAGTAGGGGTAAAGGGTAATAGGTAGGGGGGAGGGCTATTACCCCCGTACCCAGGTTGGTTAACTTGCCACCTTTAGGTGGCATTTGCCACTTTTTGAAATTTTTTGCCACCTTTTCGAAAAGCAAAAGGTGGCATTTTTGTGCGAAATTTGGCGAAATTCTTTAGAAATTCTACCTTTTGAGAAAATTTTTAGTTAAAACGCCACCTTTCGGGGAAATTTCGCCACCATTTTGAAATTGGAGTTATTCACCCTGCCCGTACCCTCAAATTGATTACCAGTCCTGGATCCATAGTTAAATAAAGTTTTCTAACAATTTGTTCAGAAGACACACCTAAGTAAAACATATAAACAATGTCCACAAATAGTGCTTCTGATTGATTTGAAGCTAGAATCGACCTATATCAGCCAAATAATCAAAAAAGACGTTGCTCAGAGTATCTAATATGTTTTGTTTTGTCCATCCAACTGGATGAATCAGGCGCTTCATTCACTCTTCCTCTTGTTATGTTCCAACATCTGCTAAATATTGTCAACTGGTTCTTCATTATGCAGTCGAGCAGTTGTCGAGCAGCCTACCCACTACACCACCACGAATCACTGGACAGACAGGCGAATTCCGTCATCGGCGAAATTTCGACAAAAAGTCGGCCTGGTCAAACTTGGTCCTGCCACCAAAACATCTTCTTTCAAAAAGCTTCCAAAAGTTTCAACTCTACTTTATAGGTCAAAAATCTGGACACTGGCCAGACCTTGATATTTTGTAATGTGTCTGTAAAAAAGACACAAATGTTAGTGTTAACACCCTTCACTTCTCTTACAACACAGCTTGAGTCTTCCTAATGAAGATCACCAAATTTTTGTCTCTATTTAGAGACAACTTCCTTTGAAGTTAGAGATGCAGACACAGTGCTAAGATAGAGACGCAGAGACAGTGTTAGGGGACAAATGCATTGGATAACTACTGTCGACTGTAAAACCAAATTTGAGGTAAAAATCTGTGATCAAATGAATTAGGATTAAATGAGTGGTATCAAATAAGTGTAGCGAATTTAGCGAAAAATATCATGCTAAATGTACCAGCTCAGAGAAAATGCGAATTGTATCAATTCCTCTACCATTTTTTCTAAAGATAGCCGTAAATGGTTTTTATAGACTCTTTTTTAGCAAGTAACTATATTTCAAAAGGATATTGTGCTGAAATATGCAACTTGTCAGCTTAGGTGCAAAAATGAGTTTTCCCTCTTTGTTTCTTTGTTCAGGATCAAAGGTGGTGAAAGCAGTGGGCTGTGTGCAAAAAAAACAGCAGCTAGGTGGCTTTTATCTATAAGTTGGATCATTTCAGTTGCCAACACTGTTCCATCTCCCTTGTTTTAACTAGTTTCAGTTACTTAGATGTTTTATAGCCTTTTCCACCTCTGTTAAAACATTTACTAGTTTTTAAGCCAAAGTTTATTGATTAAATTGTTATGTTGTGTGTTGTTATGTTTTATTGATATTTATCAGTAATTGGCAGATTTGACAACAGCCAAAAAGTATAAAAGATGATTTAAACAATTTCACCCTCATTTGTACAAAATAGTTTAAGTGTTTATTTGTGTTCCGACTTTGCATTTTTCCAAAAGGTCGTAAACCTGGGAGAAAAAATTACTTCTTTTGGAAAAGGGAAATCAATCGGCTCATAAAATGTGTTGTTTCCACAACAGAGTTAAAAAGACGGCCAATAAAACTTCTAGTCACCACATGTGTTTATCAAAATAGACAAAATAACAACAGATGCAGCTATTTTTTCAGCGAAAAAGGAAAAAGTTATATTTAAGGGTGTGTGTGGAATGAGTACTATATTATTCTTGAATAAGAGAGGTGTGACTTAAACCTTCATTCCCTATTGCAGTCGACAATACCACTGACAATGGAGCGGTGATGTCTGTGTTTATGACTAAACCGGTTACACCCCACTCCTTGGTTACTCGCTCACACACACCCTTCCAATTTTGTGTGTGATATTTTATGCGAGATTAGTGCACTGCTGTTGCAAGAATAGATGATGAGCATTTCTATGTTTAATTAAATCATCTGCTTAACTGATATTTTGTTAAAGTTTCGCAAATTGTATAAAAACATACATTTTCGGAGGTACCATATTTCCTGTAATTAACGCCCCGGAGCGTCTATTTTCCGATCGACCTCTAAAGGGGCGTTAATTACAGGTAGGGCGTTCATTGCAGAGGGCGTTTATTATTCAATCGACTCCAAGGGTTGATCAAGCTCAGAACTCAAGGAATTCTTAAACTTCCTATTTTAACTTTCTTAAACTTCCTATTACGATTTTCGATTTTAAAAGTACTTTATTTCCATCAATCTAGAAACATGCAATTTAAGAAAAATTATCAACCTGATCACTCATCGGTTAGCATAGACGCATCACTTTCATAACCATTTTTTCATCTTGCTCAGCATCAACGTCTTCAGCATTGGTTGGCAGATTCTCAGCTAGTAGGTGAGCATCCGACAAAATTCGCAGTCCACCAGGGATAGGACCATGTTCCTTGAAAGCGTGTATAAGATGGTCTTCACTGCCGTCATAGTAGTTTGTCATGCCGCAATCTGAAATTATAGCTCTTTCTTGACCTTTTTTTCCATTTAAAAATGCGTACCCAAAAATGCTTACGTTAATTAAAAGGGGCGTTAATAACAGGAAATACGGTAATTAAGCTGGTCATTAAGTAAAGCATAAAATCAAATGTTATTTTTCTTTACAATAGTTGTAAAGTTTATTGTTAGGGCAAAACTATTTTTGCAAGTAAGTGTCTTGAAAAGAAGTGGGTGAGATGTATGGCTACCTTTTGCATACTGATTTCTCCCATTGTTTCTACATTTATTCACTAAAGGGTCATGAGGCTTTTTAAGGTTCGAGGCATATCGACAGAAATATAGATAGTAATAGACTCCTCGCAATGTTTTATAGAAGTAGCAAATAAAGGTAGAAACCAATGTCGAAAAGTAGCAGTAAGTGTCTTCCGATCCACTTAAAAGCAAGTTTTTCAATTCTTAAAAAACATATAAGTAACTTTCAACGATTTTGGTTATAATTAAAATTTTTCTAGCAGCCATTGATAATTTTACGGCAAAAAATTAGATCAGATTTCTGGGAACTTATTTCTTCAAAGTGCTGTAAAGTACGTCAAGCCAATTAGGTGATAAATCATGCACTATTTGTTTTCTGGTTTGGCTTGATGTAATTTTTAATGATGAGAAAAATCAGTTGTTTATGACTTTATTTCAGTAATGAAAAGTCTTAAATAAGAAAACTTCTGCACACATCCTCAGTTCATCTAAAATATTGATTTTTGGTCCTGGTGCAAATCATGATTCTAGGGTAAAACTTAATGGCTCTAATTTTTTACCATTTCTAAATATACCTACTTTTGAATAAAATTTTTAAATTAATGCCATTTTTAAATTGTGATACTTAGAAACTCTTGAAAAACATTTAAGCCACAAATAATTGAAAGATTTTCTCACTGTTATTTTTTGTTATTTAGTTCCTTTATTGCGTGTCTCGATGTCGATGCGTTTCGATGCAATTTGTTATTTATCTCAACTCTTTGTCTAGCGTTAGTTACCCCGCCAGCTACACAAACCACCTATCTTTCCTTTTTTTTGGTCAGCTATTTTTTGTTTATGTTTGGAGGGTGGGAAGCTGGCGGGGCATAGAGACTAGGTAAACTGGTTAGAGTTAGAAAAGCAGTTTATGCCTACTAACCTCTCTTCAAGCTTTCTGCCTAAATTGATTTGTTTGTGTATTTTTGTTGGTCGAAATGGTGGTGTCGGTTGCCTATTTCTATCAGGCATTTTTATTTTTTTTATTTCTCTGTGTTCTTTTTAATCAATCAAATGGTAGGTATATGCCTCTCTTTAGTTACCTGTGTGCACCTTCACAAATTGTTGGTACAGATGAGCCAGATGCACCCATTTCGTTTATTCACTGGGCCTATGTCACATCCCTCTAACTCTCACAGCGCACTGCGACAGTCCTGTTATTCGCTGGCTGATTTTTGAGTGATGCCTTACTCTAATGCGTGTCAGCTGTATCGGACATTTCAAATAGAAAAAAAGTAGATTTTGGTTGTCCAAAACTGCAGTTTGATTTTTTTAATATTGATTTAGTGCCATAAATGTTATGAATAAATGAAAATAACTGAAAACAACAATAATTAATTTTGTTCTTATGTTTTTTTTAATAATCATAACATAATTTTGTATTACTTTTTTTAAAGTTGTCATTAGATTTCAAAAACTTTCAAAAGAAAAATGATAGGCAAAGCTTTGAACAGTTTGTCCATTAACACATTAAGACCATTTAATAATAAAAGTTATTTTTCGACTGCTATATATTTGTTTGTTTGTAAATTTTGCTGTTTGGAATCATATACTTCGTGAATTTTCTGTATGCTTGAAGAATCAGCCCAAAAACGAAGGATCTCATAGATCTTCACCTAAACTGTGTATTCACCTAAACTATTCCCTTAAACTGCGCCCTTGACACATGGAGAGTGCCAGAACTATCCCCAAATACTCCAGGTAGGTACCCCAACCACCTGGATGGTACCCTTATTCTCAGTGGTAGCCATGTGTCTAAGTGGTTGTAACCGTGTGGTATTACAATGTGGTACTGAAGTGGCCTAAGAAGTGGTATTAAAGTAACGGTACCTACATAAAAAAGGTGTCCAGGCAGGGCCAAACATCCGTGAGAGTCATAGACTTAATTAATACACCACCCCCCTTACTTACACTCACTATGTCTTCCCTCTTTGATTGGAAAAAATTATGCCCCAGACCCTTTAAAAAGAAGTTGCGTCTTTGTATCAAGGTAAGGGAATCCAAGCGGTAATATCTAGGAATCCTAGTAGTGTGATACCTAGGTGGTGCTACCGAGGTAATGATGCTTAGATAGCGATATCCAGATGAGAAGACACAGGTATTTAGGTTATGTTATTTAGGTCTTTAGGTGTTGGTCTTTATCCCAATGGTCGCAGAACAGCGGGTGAGCCTTGTGTTTAAATGTCGAAATTCGGACATTATAATAACTAAGTGATTTTCACTGATACCATGCAACACTTTTATTTTACTTTTCACTGTTCCACTTTCACACTCCTTGACTTTTGCTTTGACTTTCACTTTTGACCTGTCATTGGTACCGCTGTTGTACGTTAAATAACTTAAACAACTGAATATAAATAAAGGAGTTATACAGGATGATTTTTTATAAACGCCTGAGTGAATTTTGGCTTCTCGTTAAGTATTATTCGTAACACCAACAAAATCAGCAACAACAAGAGCAACAATTTTTAACATTTTTTGATATGAGAAAAGTAGGGATATAGCGGTTTAAAAAAAGTTTGGAGTTCAGTAGTTTGCTGCTGAACTTTAGACTTTTGAGAATAAAATATCAACTTGTGACAATTTCTCAACAAACTGTGAAATACTGCTTAGGTGTCAATGGAAGAACCACTCAGCAAAAATACCAAAATTAAAAAATTCGAAAAATCAGTGAAATTTTTTAAAAAACAGTCGCCTTCGTTGTTGTTGATTTTGTTGGTGTTACGAATTATGTTTACGAATAATGTTTGCTGGCTGCCAAAATTGTCTCTCTTTTTCGCTACCTTTTTCAACTTGCGTGGTAACAAAAAAGTATGTGAGAGAAGTGTGTGTTACCACCACTTATTATTAATTTTTTCTGCTGTTGCTGTTATTATTATTATAATAATTTGTAGAAGTAGTAGTGGATTATATCTCCCCTTGTATGCACCACTCCCTCCACCTGCTGCTGCAGTTGCCAGTGTTCTTTCCTGTTATTATTACAAGGCCAAGGCTTCCTTTAGTCTCTTGTTCGGGAGTCTTACGCACACCTTTGTTTGCCGAGATGATTTACTACAATTTTTGCTATTTTCATAAATTATAACACAAACGCTTTATTTTTTACTGATTTTTTTGGTTTTTGTAGACTCAAAGTATTTCTGTGCCAGTTTAGTTTTTAAAGTCTTGTTTATAATATTTTATTTAACATAATTCACAGAAAAATCAAAAGCAGTTTTTTAGTTTTCTCGAGACTATCATTATACACCCATATATAACATTGATACATACATCCTACCCCTATAATACAGGCTGATGAGTTGCGGTGCTAGTGATGGAAATATGTGTACTCCTTCTCACCTTTTTTCTTTCGAGAAGAGCAACAGCGTTTTACTGCCCTAAACCATTTACTCCTCTCAGCTGAATTGTTGTACAGTGGTGGCAGGTTTTATTTTGGTGTTATTATTATTAAACACTTCTTTTGGTCTTCTTACCTATTGTGGAATTTATCCATTTCACGATACTCTTTGCAAGTGTAAACAATTTTTTTGCAAGTGACAGCCAGTTATGAATTGAACGAGTGAGAAATATATTTTTGCTTTCCTTGGTTTATATCACTAAAATAGTGCAAAAAATGTAGATTGTGATTAATGTATTTAAAAAAAAATTAAGAGTTTCATATCTCTTTAAAAAAACTTGTGCTACACTGGGCTCTCGATTCAGTGTACAATTTCCACGGCCTCAGGATGTTTAAATTTGACCATAAATGATTAAAACTATTAATCTTGATTGTATTTTCTAAATATCTTTGAATTGACTTTTTCTCCTTCCTTTGCTTTCTGAGAATTGATTTAAAATAAGGGGACATTTGGAAGCGCCTCTGCAGCATGTAATAAATACGTCGTCCTTCTTTTAAAGTTGTGGCACTAGGACACATGTCAACTAGCCAGACAACCTCCTTGCATTATTATCACGCAGCGCTTTAAAGACTAAATCAATTGTTTGCTTTTTTGTGGGCAATTTTAGTTTTTTAATGAATCAAAAAAAATGCTAGCAAAAATCTATGTAATATATCTTTGTATTTGTTGCTAGGGCGGTCTGTTTAAGCGGTGTGTTTAATCCGACAGAGGGAAATCCTCTTAACTCTGCAAACACTTTTTGCTGAATTTTCAGTGTGTTCCTGACCTAATTATATTTCCTCAAATAAAGTTGTAATAATATGTTCACTGCTAGGTGATTTTGCACGCAGAACTAAACTATAGCGTGTTGGCAAAAAACGACCAGAAACAATGTCTTTCTTCGTTTTAGAGGCTGTAAGGCACAATTTTTAGGTTACAAAATTATAAATTTAAAACTTTTTTCAATTGATTTTGTTTGCGCACAGCCATCGTACCTTACGTACCAAAAGTGCTAAAAAGAGTCTTGCCAATAATTTTTCGTCGCTTTTTTACGATAAAAGTAGCTAAAACGTCCTTAAGACACCATTTTGGGGCAAGGGGGATTCTGTACTTTAGCCCAAAAAACTGAAATTTGAAAAAATCAAACTGATTTGCCCTTATTAGAGTTTTTTACTTAGGCAAAGTACCTTTAAAACAAGTGCTCACTCAAGGCAAAAAGTTAAATTTGCTAACTGAATAATAAACTAAATAATGACCGAAGAAGCTCGAAAAGGTGGTCAAAATAACTTTACGAAGAAGAAAAAAGAGTCTAAAACAATCAAAAGTGAGTTTGAGCTTGAAATTTGATAAATAAGAATCAATACTAATGAACTAGATCAGATAGTCTTTTGTCTATGCTAGATTTTTTTGAATAATCAAACCCAGCAGTATGACAAGAAGTGAGTCTGATTTATTCTAAATTTTTTTCCGTAGCGCCTTCTCTATCAAAGGTAGCACTATTGCTTGTTTAGTGCTACTGCAGTTGTGCCCCAAACACTTCTAATCCGTGAAGTCTGCGTAATTTTCTTTTTCGATAAACGTATGCCAACTGCGGGATATGGGGTTGTTTGGAGTTTTATATTTCTTTTCGTTGCGGCCACTCAAAACCGATAATTATTGAGTTTTAGTCTCTCTAAAAACTGACAAAGCTATGGCTGTAAAAATCCATCTCTTACGTGAAACATTCAGTCACAAAGACGTTTGAGCGCGAGTGACATATCATTTCCGGTCGTTTTAGGCCAACATGCTATAGTGTAGTTTGGCCAATTGAATTGCTATATAAAGTTTCTTTTGTTCTACCTTATCAATAGAAGCATTTCAATAAAAGGTGGCCAGTCTGATGTGAGTTTCACTGTTTTGTGTCTGTTTTTGTATGGTGATAAGCTACATTTTTTCTTATGTTAGTCCTTTTCTGGTGCAAGCCGCCCTAGAGGTAGTTTGGAAAATCTAAGCACCCTTCTCTAATATAAGTCCTATTTCCAGCGTAGAAGTAGCTTGAACACTGTGTTTCACACAAACATTACTTAGCTCTACACGCATTCGCGTGTCTTGAACAATAACCATGCTTTCCCAGGGTGACCCTTTTGCCAGATAAACCCGGTATATAAAGTTTCTTTTCGGTATTTAAAGTTCTACCCGGCATTTGCCGGGTTTTTGCCGAAGTTTCTTCATTTTTGCCTTGTGTTTCCTGATTTTACAAAGCTCTTATAATATTTCGTATTTCGTACACCGGATTTGCCGTTTCCAAATCTGATGAAATCGCTGAAATTGCTTAAGAGACGCCTTGAATTTTCCATGAACGATGAATACTATGGTGAAGAAACAAAACGGATGCTGAGAAAACTGGAAGAACAAGGTGGGGTCGATATTCTTTGTGCTACTGAAGAAGCTGGTTTCCTTTCTGCTCTCTATCTTCTCGTCAAATGCCTTCTGCGAGTCGGTTTTCTCGGTGGTCAAGAATGTCAAAAGCGATGAAAGAAACCGAATGAAGATCAAGCTAATGAATTCTCTACTGTCAATTAAATTCAATGCAGATTTTGATTGTGTTAAGGCTTATGAAATATTTCTGTCGAGTCCCGAACTGTTGGAACAAGTGAAGTGTGGTGAAGAATATGAGAAATAAAGAAATTTACAGCTGAATTTTGTTTACATGTCTTAAACTTTTTTCGCCGTGTTTTTGCCGTGTTTTTCGGCTAAAATGCCCGGGTTTTTGCCGGGTTTTTTAGTCGCGGCGCCGGAATCTGTAAAGGTCACCCTGTGCCTTCCCCCTGTTGTTATTTCCTGCAAAAAATTTTTCTTCCAAAAGTTACAAAATATTTATTTGCACTTCTTAATCACCTTTTACGCAAAACAATTTTTTTCGCATAAAAATGTTTGACTTGGTCCCCCAAGCTGTTTTTTTTTAATTTTCTTCTTTCCAATGTCTCAAAAAGCATTCAAATGTATTAGAAATATTTATGTTAAAAATTCAGAAATTTATGCTTAGGAATGGGTAGGCCAGCGTATGTTAGGACGGGCTCAGGCATGTTTCTTAAACTTTACTCAGAAAAAAATTAGATTAGTTAAAAATATTGGTCTAGTGTTTTTTAAGCATCCATTGTTAATACTGGTCAAAATAATAAGTACTAAAAACTTCAGCATAGTGAATTTGTCCTTGAATCACGTAAACATGGTATTAGTTGGCAAACCACACAAATAATCGCCTCCTACCTGAATTAGTTAAAGAAAACCTGTTTGTTGCGGCAAGAAAGAGAAAAACATCCTTAGTGCAGACAAACACTGACACAACACAGTTTTAGGTGTAGAAAAAGGCCAATTACATCTTTCTCCCATCTGCTACACTTAAAGCTGCAATTGACTTGATTGGTATTAACTGCAGGCCACCAAATTGTAGCCAAGTTTTTAAATTCATTCAATTTTTAATGTTTTTACTGATATTTGAACAAATTATTTTTTCATGTATTGATTGTTGCATGTGACGTTTAGAAAGTGTTGATCACTTTACTTCTTCTTCTATGAATAGGCCTTCCTGAAAGCAGCAAAACTGTATTAATATGTGTTCTTTTTAAAATCGTTTTGTTTTTGTTGACAATATTTTGTTGACAAACCCGTGTTTAGTTAAAGTTAAGCACTTTTTGGTCACAGATTTTCGTTTTGGCCGATTTTATTATTTTTTGTTAGCTTTTTTTAAAGTCATAACACCATCAAGTAGCCATGCAATTGTAGTTTGTGGTGAGCTGTCATTTTTGCAACATCTTTTAAATGAGACTTATGAGACAAATTATTTCTCTGACTTGATTCATACTTTGATTTTTCGTGCTACATTTTTCAAGGATGATGCAGAAAATGATACCTCAGCAAGTGTTATTAGTTTAACAAAAATGTCAGAAAATTTGAGAGAAACTTGCAAAACAAAAATCTGTGACCAAAAGAAGTGAATCTGTGACAACAAAATTTTGTCCCTTTTAAACATCAATAAGCTCGAGCCAGCCGTGGAGAGTTTTTTAAGAACACATCAATATAATGGGACTAATATAATTGGAATTACGTGCATTTATTACCCTCCCATTTTTTAAAAATTTTTGAATTTTCTCACATTAGTTGCGTAAATTAACCATGATAACTTTGTTTTAGCCGTCTTCGCCAGTTGTCCAAAATATATTCTATTAGCACTATTAGAAGCAGAAGTATAAATCAGCAGTATCAGTAGCAGCACAAATGTCAGACCAGAACAAGCGGCCACCTCGACCACCCCTTCCCACCCCAAATCCCTCGCATCAACAGCAAGCATCTACTAGTGCAGACACCACCAATACTACTACAACCTCAACAAATCCACTTCCCAAACCACTTAGTAGACGCATTGCAGGTGAGGCTTTTGCAAAAAATTGAGTCGTATAAGACAGAGTTAAACAGAGTAATAGACATTTTAATTGACAAGAAGAGTAGCAAAAAAAATTGAAATTCGGTTTTATTTAACCCTAGGACGACCACGTTAAAATATTCGTTGCTGACCACGTTAATGACCACTTTGTGATCATTATAAAAAAAATTTAATTTTTAAATCTGATAGGTTGCAAACTCAGAGATTTGTATCATTTTTATCATTATTTTTTTGAATGGGTTACAAGAAGGTGAGAAAGTATTTTGGGTCCTACCTATCCAGAGCTCTCATCTTAGCCGATGGCTGAAAATAAGAACAAAAAAAGATACCTATCAGTTATATTAAATCAATATTGTGACTCATCCAAAAAATAATAATAATAAAACAAATAAACCCCCTGAGCATGTGACCCACTATTTCAACCCTTTATTTAAAAACTAATTCGTTTATATTGCCCAGAGTATGGTCAGCGTGGCCAGCCAATGTCATTGATGTATATTTCTGCCATGTAGTGTCTTTTCAGACCACAAAATTTCAATATTAAAATTGATCTTGAGTGGAAAATTGATGAAGCAATTTTATTTTTCGTCTTCTGACATAATAGGTTGAGTTATGTTGTCACACGTTGAATCATCTGCTGGCTTGGTTCTCCAGAAATTTAGTCTGCGTTGCGTTTTCATATTTTCATTTTTAAACATCACATTAAAATACAAAATAAGGTAGACGTGCCAGTCAATATGCACAATGTAAAAACACTTTTTAAATGTCTCAATGAGCGGTTGATTCAACCTGATACAGTCAAACCCCGATATAGTGCGACCCCTGGGGAACGGGGAAAAATCGCACTATATCGGGGTCGCACTATATCGGGACCCGCACTATCGAGATTTTAAAGACTTTTGACCAAATGGGTCGAAGTCAAGGTCGCACTATATCGGGGTTCGCACTATATCGGAGTCGCACTATATCGGGGTTTGACTGTATGTCAGAAGACGAATACCGTATTTTCTTCTAAAAACGCCCCCTGTTCTAAAAAGGCTCTCCTGACTTTGAGAACCTGTATCTGAGCTAAGAGCCTAAATTTAAGATCGCTATTTTTTGCGTTTTCTTAACTATCACGAGCTCTGACGGTTTTGCTTTTTGGATTTCTGATTTTCACACGAAAATCTCGAAATCGAAATAAATTTTTTCAAATTTTTAGGTCTTTGTAATAAGGACCCCGGGGCCTTTTTAGAGAAAACACGGTAATAAATTTGCTTGCAGCAGTTTCCCGCTCAAGACCACTTTTTAAATATTTCTGACCTGAAGTAAGCACCCTTTTAAACTAGTTTACTAAAAGACTTCTGGCACAGCTTGTGGCACAGAGCATAAATTAATATAATAGAAAACTCAAGTATGTAGACTGATAAAACAATTAATATTTTTTTCAGAAGTTGGCATTCGAAACCCCACATGGTTAGTTCAACTTAATTCAATTAAATTAGTTAGTTCAGAGTGGTTAGAAGGTATAGATGTAGAATTTTATTGCAGGTCAGTAACACGAAGGCACAGGACAGAAACGTCTCCCTCTCCTGTGGCCAGTCGAGGTTAGTGCTTGACACGAAATAAAGGCCAAATATAGAAAAAACAAATTTCCTCAAATTTCACATCTTGACTTGTCAAGTAATTTGAGTCAAGTAATGTGATCAACTCTTTTCTAACAACTACCATAAACTTGATTAATTAAAATTTATTTCGGGTTCCATAATTGAAAATTAACTTTAATTTTATTTTTCTGAGCCTTAGTATATGGAACCCACCAATATGTTAACGCAAGAATATATTAACCAGCCAATAATAATAAATATAATTATATTTCAAGGTGGCAGCTCGAGCAGAGATAGCTCAGGAGACAAACATGGTGATCCGACCAGCAGTAGAGCTGCTTCCGGAGAACCTTATTATAGATCAAAAACAATTACAAGCACGGAGCGGGTAAGCACAACTTTTGTACTAAAATAGCAAAGTTGCGCACAGCCATGTACGTATAGAACGTGAGGCTATGCGGTCTTCATCCCCTTGCAATAATTTTGGAAAAAATTGTAGATGAAAAACAGTGAAAAAGAGGGAGAGAGGAGCTCATTTTTTAATTTTTCAAAAATAGCGTTTAAACATCTCCTAAGTAATTTTCATACGCTGAAAACGATAAAAAGTTGTTTCCTGATATTTAATGAGCTAAAAAGCTGATTTTTTTTTATAATTTTTTGACCAAAATTTGACTTTTTGCCTTGTGTTCTACCACGTTTCAGTCACTGGAGCTTTGCAAAAAGAGTCTCTATGTGTATTTTATGATCAAGAGTTCTTCTCGGAATTATGTCTAAGGTAAGTGAGTGCGCGCATCTCTAACAGGGCAAAAAGTCAAATTTTGGTCAAAAATTAAAAAAAAATCAACTTTTTAGCTCAGAAAATATCAGGAAACAACTTTTTTATCGTTTTTAGCGTATAAGAATTACTTAGGAGATGTTAAAACGCTATTTTTGAAAAATTAAAAAAGTCGAGGAATTTGGCGGCGATATTTCCTGAAGCAAACGCCTGAATCACATTAGTGAATGAACAAGCGAGAATCTCAAAAACCGCTAAAACAATTACTCTTGTTAGCAACACGTAAAACTCTACTTGTTTCAAATCTGAGATCCTGTCAAAGTAGCTGGCGATAGGCTGGGAAGAAGAGAAAGACGACCCTGCCCGCTTTGCAACCTTGTTCAATGGAGGCTTTTCCGGCTCTTCTTGATCCCCGCATTTTTGTCTATTGTCTTGCGCTATTCCGGCCTGATTTTCTTACAGATATCTGTTGCATTCTCACCATAATGAGCTGGACAGAACTTGCAGGTCGCAAGAATTGCTTGCTTACCATTCATCACTTGCTCGCTCGTACCAAAAAATTGCCAGCAATCAAATAAAAACCAAAAGGAGATAAAAGAGCTCGAATAAGCAGAAGATGTTAAAAACTTAGTTGTGTTCGAAAAAAACTTTAAGTGAGTGTTGCTGAATGTCACAGTCTTCGGTTGTGGAAATATGTATCTAAAAATTTCGAAATTCGACGCCAAAAGTCTTAATAACAAAAAAGTATGCTTTTATGAAAAAACAACAACCACGGGTAGTTGAAAAATATAAAAGCACAATTTTAAATTAAGAAGTTTTTCAGTAAAAAAAAATTTTTTTAGCTAACTTTTAATTTAAATTCTTTTTAGGTTCAAATATTGCAAATGCCATTAGAATTGACAGACGAAAATGCGGAAAGGCTGAGGTACTTAACTATGTCTCCCTCAAGCGAAGCTAGCAGGCAAGTCTCCTCAACAACCACTACTTTTGAGGCAGGTCAGACATTTTTTTAAGTTTTACAATCTTAAAAGTTAGTTTATTTTACGATAAAAACAAAATTCGCAATTTTTTTGCATATGCGAAATAGTGTTGAACCATTTTTGTTTTTTTCCTTGACTACTAGACTGCGGGTCATATTTATAGGAACACCCCATTTTTTGCTAGTTACGCCACATTTCGTTACTCCAAAAGAAAATCTTCTTTGCAAATATATGTGAAACAACAACAAAGTTAGATTTCCGCGAAAAAAAGTTAGATTCAAATTGACAGAAAAAAATGTTTTTTCTTTAAACACTGATTTTGAGGCGAGTCATATTTATAGGAACACTTGTATTAACATCCTGATTTTTTGTATTTGTCTTCGTTTTCTTGTCTTTATTCTATTTTTTAGAAAATGCCTCGCGGAATAAAGCTATCTGAATTCGAAAAAGGTCAAATTACTACTCTACAATCGGAGAATAAGGGTCTTCGTTCGGTCTCCTCATGTTGTGCAGAGTTACTTGGACAATCCAGCCGGTTATGGTTAAAAAAAAAGCGTTTTGGACGAAAACGAAAGCTTAGCAAGCGTGATGAACGAAGAATCTCTAAAGAAGTCTCAAATTCGGCGAAGAGTGCAAACGAAATCAAGCGTGTTCTCAATCTGGAAGCTTCAAAGAAGACCGCACCATCTAGAGACCATCTGATCTTCCAAATATTGAAAGACAGAAGATGATGAAAGCACCGCGTTTGCTGCCTCGCCATATCGATGCTAGAATGGTCTTCGCGCGTGAAAACATGAACAGGCCGTGGTCATCGGTGATTTTTGCTTGCTCATTATGTTTCATTTTATGGCGATTTTAGATCATCTTCTCGGATGAGAAGAAACTCAATTTAGACGGTCCGGATGGATTCAATGGCTACTGGAGGGATTTGCGAAAGGAATCAAGATACTTTTCCAGAAGAAATTTCGGTGGTGGGAGAGTTATGGTCTGGGCAGCATTTAATTATTTGGGGACACTTGAAATCGCTTTTAAGTCATCTAAGATGAACAGTGCAGAGTACATCCAGGCGGGCACTTGATGATCTGATCAATGTTTTTATTACTTATTTATGTTCTGGAAACAAAGCTCTCACCGTTTATGCAGCAATATCGTCAAATACCGCTCATATTCCAGCAAGACAATGCATCAATTCATCAAAGTCGTGAAACTTCTGCATGGTTGGCGTCCAATGGTATCAATGTTATGAAATGGCCAGCCTGCTCACCTGATCTGAACCCCATGGAAAACCTTTGGAGAATCTATGCAGAAAATCATCAGTTTGCATCAAAGGAGGAGCTCAAAACAGCAATTATCGAAGCTTTGAAATCAATTTGAATCTAACTTTGTTGTTGTTTCACATATATTTGCAAAGAAGATTTTCTTTTGGAGTAATGAAATGAGGCGTAACCAGCAAAAAAATGGGGGGTTCCTATAAATATGACCCGCAGTGTACTTGAAACTTATTTTAAATTTTTACAAATTTTGTATCATTTTTACCCTATTTCGAAAGACACTTTAAAGGGGAACATTTTTGTACCGTTTTTAGGCATAAAACTCCGGAAGGACGCACGCTATGATACATAAAGCTCGGAGTTAGAATGGCACACACTTGACTGCAAGCAAAATATTTAATAAAAAATTTTGGTATATGGGTCCAAACTGCTTTAGTTTATTGCAAAAACCGCATGACAACCTTTAAATGTAGCAAAACAAGCTAAAATATCGAAAGATATAAGAAGTATGTTAAGATTAAGACCTACTATTACTAAATGTGTAGTAAGGACCCCGCCCAATGCACTTGACTACCAATACTAAATTAAATAAAATGTTTCATTCATCTTTATTCAGGTGGTACCCCAGTCATTGGAGCAGTCGGACCTGACGGTGTTCCATTGATCTCAGGCCTTTATTTCAACAGAGATTGCAGGCAGACTACAACAATAATCACCACTACAACAACAACTTACAAAATAATAGAAGACGACCAGCAAGATACAGATGATTTTGAGCTTGTGAACATGGTTGAGAGCAAAGGAGTAGACACTGGCCTAACGGTAGACTTACCTTTAAGCGTCAACCGAAAACAACAAAAAAGCAAGCTACACAGTGGTTTTGTGTTAGTTGGAAGCAGCACAGAAAGCTCCCCAATAGCTTCCACCTCTGAAGAAGAAAGTGATAGTGACGCAAGCATTATTTCTGCAGAGAAACTTCGAAAAGAACCAAACACCTTGCAGACAAAAAAAAGAAATGACCACAACATTAGTAAAACCCCCAAAGATGACTACACTCAAACATCCCCTTTTCAAGGATCAGATGCAAATACATCCACTTTCTCGTCGATTTCACCTAGCAGTGAAGAAGAAGCAGATTATGTGGATATCAGAAATACAAAAAGAAATTACCAAATGTCAGAAGGACATCTATACCAAAGTAGTATTTACACAATCATTCCATCAGCACAAATAAATGAAAAACCGATAACTGAGTATATTCAACTATATGAGCCAACACCTTACAAATATAACTATAACAAAGACAACGATGAGTTATCCAATAAGTCAGATGAGGCTGTGCCAGCAGCTCATGTGGTTGAGCCAAAGCCAGCAGAAACCCCAAGAACAACAAAGGTTGACCCATTCAGCAAACTGACAGGCCTTTTCAAAAGAACCTCTGCACATGAAGACTACCCAACTTCACAGCCATTTGAAGGTCATCTCAGTCAGACATCAAAGGCTTTCGAGGTGGCTACAAGTCCACTAGACAGTCAGGTTTCTGTCTATCACTCAGGCAGAAGTGATCAAGGTGTGCCTGCTGCACATGTCGTTGCCGAGCCAACAGAAACATCTACAAGCACAACAACCACAAAAGTGGATCCATTCCACAAATTGACTGGATTGTTCAAAAGAAGTTCTGCTCACGAAGACTATCCCAGTTCACATCCATTTGAAGGCCATCTTACACACACTTCAAGAGCTTATGAAGTTGACGGCACTCCACTAGACACACATGTAAGTGTCTACCACACTGGCAGAAGTGATGAGGTGCCCGTCAGGCAGGCTGAGCCAACGCCATCTGAGCCAAAAACAGACACCCTTGGCAGAATTACCAACTTGTTCAGGAGAAGTGCTGCGCATGACGACTACCCATTGGCAGTGCACTACGATGGTCCAACAACTTCCACTCACTTTGCAAGTCAGGTTGAATCCCATCCAATTGATCACCATGTCAGCGTCTATCACACTGGAAGGTCAGATGAAGTTGGGCCAGCGAGTCAAGTGGTTGAGCAAAAGCCAGCAGAAACATCCAAGGTGGTTGATCCATTCCACAAGCTGACTGGCCTCTTCAAAAGAACTTCTGCTCACGAGGACTACCCAATTTCACAGCCTTTTGATGGTCATGTGACTGACACAACAAGAGCTTATGAAGTCGACAGGACACCCTTAGACACTCATGTAAGCGTCTACCACAGTGGAAGGTCAGATGAAGCTGTGCCTACTGCTGCTGCAGCACATGTTGTTGCCGAGCCAACAAAGCCAGCAGAAACAACTACCATCATCACCACCAGCACGACTACAACAAAAGTCGATCCATTCAGCAAATTGACTGGCTTGTTTAAAAGAAGCTCTGCCCATGAAGACTATCCTCACTCACAACCATTCGATGGGCATGTGACGCACACAGCTAGGGCTTATGAAGTAGAAGGCACTCCACTAGACACACATGTCAGCGTCTACCATCCAGGCAGAAGCGATGAAGCTGCTCCAGTTCAGACTGAGCCTTTGGAGCAAAAACTGACACACTTGGCAGAATAAGCAGCCTTTTCAGAAAAAGCGTCGCTCATGACGACTACCCATTGGCTGTGCATTATGATGGCCCAACCACTTCTACTCAAATTGCAGATGAGATTGGCACTCATCCTTTGGATCATCATGTGAGTGTCTACCATACTGGAAGGTCAGATGAGGCTGTGCCAGCAGCTCATGTGGTTGAGCCAAAGCCAGCAGAAACCCCAAGAACAACAAAGGTTGACCCATTCAGCAAACTGACAGGCCTTTTCAAAAGAACCTCTGCACATGAAGACTACCCAACTTCACAGCCATTTGAAGGTCATCTCAGTCAGACATCAAAGGCTTTCGAGGTGGCTACAAGTCCACTAGACAGTCAGGTTTCTGTCTATCACTCAGGCAGAAGTGATCAAGGTGTGCCTGCTGCACATGTCGTTGCCGAGCCAACAGAAACATCTACAAGCACAACAACCACAAAAGTGGATCCATTCCACAAATTGACTGGATTGTTCAAAAGAAGTTCTGCTCACGAAGACTATCCCAGTTCACATCCATTTGAAGGCCATCTTACACACACTTCAAGAGCTTATGAAGTTGACGGCACTCCACTAGACACACATGTAAGTGTCTACCACACTGGCAGAAGTGATGAGGTGCCCGTCAGGCAGGCTGAGCCAACGCCATCTGAGCCAAAAACAGACACCCTTGGCAGAATTACCAACTTGTTCAGGAGAAGTGCTGCGCATGACGACTACCCATTGGCAGTGCACTACGATGGTCCAACAACTTCCACTCACTTTGCAAGTCAGGTTGAATCCCATCCAATTGATCACCATGTCAGCGTCTATCACACTGGAAGGTCAGATGAAGTTGGGCCAGCGAGTCAAGTGGTTGAGCAAAAGCCAGCAGAAACATCCAAGGTGGTTGATCCATTCCACAAGCTGACTGGCCTCTTCAAAAGAACTTCTGCTCACGAGGACTACCCAATTTCACAGCCTTTTGATGGTCATGTGACTGACACAACAAGAGCTTATGAAGTCGACAGGACACCCTTAGACACTCATGTAAGCGTCTACCACAGTGGAAGGTCAGATGAAGCTGTGCCTACTGCTGCTGCAGCACATGTTGTTGCCGAGCCAACAAAGCCAGCAGAAACAACTACCATCATCACCACCAGCACGACTACAACAAAAGTCGATCCATTCAGCAAATTGACTGGCTTGTTTAAAAGAAGCTCTGCCCATGAAGACTATCCTCACTCACAACCATTCGATGGGCATGTGACGCACACAGCTAGGGCTTATGAAGTAGAAGGCACTCCACTAGACACACATGTCAGCGTCTACCATCCAGGCAGAAGCGATGAAGCTGCTCCAGTTCAGACTGAGCCTTTGGAGCAAAAACTGACACACTTGGCAGAATAAGCAGCCTTTTCAGAAAAAGCGTCGCTCATGACGACTACCCATTGGCTGTGCATTATGATGGCCCAACCACTTCTACTCAAATTGCAGATGAGATTGGCACTCATCCTTTGGATCATCATGTGAGTGTCTACCATACTGGAAGGTCAGATGAGGCTGTGCCAGCAGCTCATGTGGTTGAGCCAAAGCCAGCAGAAACCCCAAGAACAACAAAGGTTGACCCATTCAGCAAACTGACAGGCCTTTTCAAAAGAACCTCTGCACATGAAGACTACCCAACTTCACAGCCATTTGAAGGTCATCTCAGTCAGACATCAAAGGCTTTCGAGGTGGCTACAAGTCCACTAGACAGTCAGGTTTCTGTCTATCACTCAGGCAGAAGTGATCAAGGTGTGCCTGCTGCACATGTCGTTGCCGAGCCAACAGAAACATCTACAAGCACAACAACCACAAAAGTGGATCCATTCCACAAATTGACTGGATTGTTCAAAAGAAGTTCTGCTCACGAAGACTATCCCAGTTCACATCCATTTGAAGGCCATCTTACACACACTTCAAGAGCTTATGAAGTTGACGGCACTCCACTAGACACACATGTAAGTGTCTACCACACTGGCAGAAGTGATGAGGTGCCCGTCAGGCAGGCTGAGCCAACGCCATCTGAGCCAAAAACAGACACCCTTGGCAGAATTACCAACTTGTTCAGGAGAAGTGCTGCGCATGACGACTACCCATTGGCAGTGCACTACGATGGTCCAACAACTTCCACTCACTTTGCAAGTCAGGTTGAATCCCATCCAATTGATCACCATGTCAGCGTCTATCACACTGGAAGGTCAGATGAAGTTGGGCCAGCGAGTCAAGTGGTTGAGCAAAAGCCAGCAGAAACATCCAAGGTGGTTGATCCATTCCACAAGCTGACTGGCCTCTTCAAAAGAACTTCTGCTCACGAGGACTACCCAATTTCACAGCCTTTTGATGGTCATGTGACTGACACAACAAGAGCTTATGAAGTCGACAGGACACCCTTAGACACTCATGTAAGCGTCTACCACAGTGGAAGGTCAGATGAAGCTGTGCCTACTGCTGCTGCAGCACATGTTGTTGCCGAGCCAACAAAGCCAGCAGAAACAACTACCATCATCACCACCAGCACGACTACAACAAAAGTCGATCCATTCAGCAAATTGACTGGCTTGTTTAAAAGAAGCTCTGCCCATGAAGACTATCCTCACTCACAACCATTCGATGGGCATGTGACGCACACAGCTAGGGCTTATGAAGTAGAAGGCACTCCACTAGACACACATGTCAGCGTCTACCATCCAGGCAGAAGCGATGAAGCTGCTCCAGTTCAGACTGAGCCTTTGGAGCAAAAACTGACACACTTGGCAGAATAAGCAGCCTTTTCAGAAAAAGCGTCGCTCATGACGACTACCCATTGGCTGTGCATTATGATGGCCCAACCACTTCTACTCAAATTGCAGATGAGATTGGCACTCATCCTTTGGATCATCATGTGAGTGTCTACCATACTGGAAGGTCAGATGAGGCTGTGCCAGCAGCTCATGTGGTTGAGCCAAAGCCAGCAGAAACCCCAAGAACAACAAAGGTTGACCCATTCAGCAAACTGACAGGCCTTTTCAAAAGAACCTCTGCACATGAAGACTACCCAACTTCACAGCCATTTGAAGGTCATCTCAGTCAGACATCAAAGGCTTTCGAGGTGGCTACAAGTCCACTAGACAGTCAGGTTTCTGTCTATCACTCAGGCAGAAGTGATCAAGGTGTGCCTGCTGCACATGTCGTTGCCGAGCCAACAGAAACATCTACAAGCACAACAACCACAAAAGTGGATCCATTCCACAAATTGACTGGATTGTTCAAAAGAAGTTCTGCTCACGAAGACTATCCCAGTTCACATCCATTTGAAGGCCATCTTACACACACTTCAAGAGCTTATGAAGTTGACGGCACTCCACTAGACACACATGTAAGTGTCTACCACACTGGCAGAAGTGATGAGGTGCCCGTCAGGCAGGCTGAGCCAACGCCATCTGAGCCAAAAACAGACACCCTTGGCAGAATTACCAACTTGTTCAGGAGAAGTGCTGCGCATGACGACTACCCATTGGCAGTGCACTACGATGGTCCAACAACTTCCACTCACTTTGCAAGTCAGGTTGAATCCCATCCAATTGATCACCATGTCAGCGTCTATCACACTGGAAGGTCAGATGAAGTTGGGCCAGCGAGTCAAGTGGTTGAGCAAAAGCCAGCAGAAACATCCAAGGTGGTTGATCCATTCCACAAGCTGACTGGCCTCTTCAAAAGAACTTCTGCTCACGAGGACTACCCAATTTCACAGCCTTTTGATGGTCATGTGACTGACACAACAAGAGCTTATGAAGTCGACAGGACACCCTTAGACACTCATGTAAGCGTCTACCACAGTGGAAGGTCAGATGAAGCTGTGCCTACTGCTGCTGCAGCACATGTTGTTGCCGAGCCAACAAAGCCAGCAGAAACAACTACCATCATCACCACCAGCACGACTACAACAAAAGTCGATCCATTCAGCAAATTGACTGGCTTGTTTAAAAGAAGCTCTGCCCATGAAGACTATCCTCACTCACAACCATTCGATGGGCATGTGACGCACACAGCTAGGGCTTATGAAGTAGAAGGCACTCCACTAGACACACATGTCAGCGTCTACCATCCAGGCAGAAGCGATGAAGCTGCTCCAGTTCAGACTGAGCCTTTGGAGCAAAAACTGACACACTTGGCAGAATAAGCAGCCTTTTCAGAAAAAGCGTCGCTCATGACGACTACCCATTGGCTGTGCATTATGATGGCCCAACCACTTCTACTCAAATTGCAGATGAGATTGGCACTCATCCTTTGGATCATCATGTGAGTGTCTACCATACTGGAAGGTCAGATGAGGCTGTGCCAGCAGCTCATGTGGTTGAGCCAAAGCCAGCAGAAACCCCAAGAACAACAAAGGTTGACCCATTCAGCAAACTGACAGGCCTTTTCAAAAGAACCTCTGCACATGAAGACTACCCAACTTCACAGCCATTTGAAGGTCATCTCAGTCAGACATCAAAGGCTTTCGAGGTGGCTACAAGTCCACTAGACAGTCAGGTTTCTGTCTATCACTCAGGCAGAAGTGATCAAGGTGTGCCTGCTGCACATGTCGTTGCCGAGCCAACAGAAACATCTACAAGCACAACAACCACAAAAGTGGATCCATTCCACAAATTGACTGGATTGTTCAAAAGAAGTTCTGCTCACGAAGACTATCCCAGTTCACATCCATTTGAAGGCCATCTTACACACACTTCAAGAGCTTATGAAGTTGACGGCACTCCACTAGACACACATGTAAGTGTCTACCACACTGGCAGAAGTGATGAGGTGCCCGTCAGGCAGGCTGAGCCAACGCCATCTGAGCCAAAAACAGACACCCTTGGCAGAATTACCAACTTGTTCAGGAGAAGTGCTGCGCATGACGACTACCCATTGGCAGTGCACTACGATGGTCCAACAACTTCCACTCACTTTGCAAGTCAGGTTGAATCCCATCCAATTGATCACCATGTCAGCGTCTATCACACTGGAAGGTCAGATGAAGTTGGGCCAGCGAGTCAAGTGGTTGAGCAAAAGCCAGCAGAAACATCCAAGGTGGTTGATCCATTCCACAAGCTGACTGGCCTCTTCAAAAGAACTTCTGCTCACGAGGACTACCCAATTTCACAGCCTTTTGATGGTCATGTGACTGACACAACAAGAGCTTATGAAGTCGACAGGACACCCTTAGACACTCATGTAAGCGTCTACCACAGTGGAAGGTCAGATGAAGCTGTGCCTACTGCTGCTGCAGCACATGTTGTTGCCGAGCCAACAAAGCCAGCAGAAACAACTACCATCATCACCACCAGCACGACTACAACAAAAGTCGATCCATTCAGCAAATTGACTGGCTTGTTTAAAAGAAGCTCTGCCCATGAAGACTATCCTCACTCACAACCATTCGATGGGCATGTGACGCACACAGCTAGGGCTTATGAAGTAGAAGGCACTCCACTAGACACACATGTCAGCGTCTACCATCCAGGCAGAAGCGATGAAGCTGCTCCAGTTCAGACTGAGCCTTTGGAGCAAAAACTGACACACTTGGCAGAATAAGCAGCCTTTTCAGAAAAAGCGTCGCTCATGACGACTACCCATTGGCTGTGCATTATGATGGCCCAACCACTTCTACTCAAATTGCAGATGAGATTGGCACTCATCCTTTGGATCATCATGTGAGTGTCTACCATACTGGAAGGTCAGATGAGGCTGTGCCAGCAGCTCATGTGGTTGAGCCAAAGCCAGCAGAAACCCCAAGAACAACAAAGGTTGACCCATTCAGCAAACTGACAGGCCTTTTCAAAAGAACCTCTGCACATGAAGACTACCCAACTTCACAGCCATTTGAAGGTCATCTCAGTCAGACATCAAAGGCTTTCGAGGTGGCTACAAGTCCACTAGACAGTCAGGTTTCTGTCTATCACTCAGGCAGAAGTGATCAAGGTGTGCCTGCTGCACATGTCGTTGCCGAGCCAACAGAAACATCTACAAGCACAACAACCACAAAAGTGGATCCATTCCACAAATTGACTGGATTGTTCAAAAGAAGTTCTGCTCACGAAGACTATCCCAGTTCACATCCATTTGAAGGCCATCTTACACACACTTCAAGAGCTTATGAAGTTGACGGCACTCCACTAGACACACATGTAAGTGTCTACCACACTGGCAGAAGTGATGAGGTGCCCGTCAGGCAGGCTGAGCCAACGCCATCTGAGCCAAAAACAGACACCCTTGGCAGAATTACCAACTTGTTCAGGAGAAGTGCTGCGCATGACGACTACCCATTGGCAGTGCACTACGATGGTCCAACAACTTCCACTCACTTTGCAAGTCAGGTTGAATCCCATCCAATTGATCACCATGTCAGCGTCTATCACACTGGAAGGTCAGATGAAGTTGGGCCAGCGAGTCAAGTGGTTGAGCAAAAGCCAGCAGAAACATCCAAGGTGGTTGATCCATTCCACAAGCTGACTGGCCTCTTCAAAAGAACTTCTGCTCACGAGGACTACCCAATTTCACAGCCTTTTGATGGTCATGTGACTGACACAACAAGAGCTTATGAAGTCGACAGGACACCCTTAGACACTCATGTAAGCGTCTACCACAGTGGAAGGTCAGATGAAGCTGTGCCTACTGCTGCTGCAGCACATGTTGTTGCCGAGCCAACAAAGCCAGCAGAAACAACTACCATCATCACCACCAGCACGACTACAACAAAAGTCGATCCATTCAGCAAATTGACTGGCTTGTTTAAAAGAAGCTCTGCCCATGAAGACTATCCTCACTCACAACCATTCGATGGGCATGTGACGCACACAGCTAGGGCTTATGAAGTAGAAGGCACTCCACTAGACACACATGTCAGCGTCTACCATCCAGGCAGAAGCGATGAAGCTGCTCCAGTTCAGACTGAGCCTTTGGAGCAAAAACTGACACACTTGGCAGAATAAGCAGCCTTTTCAGAAAAAGCGTCGCTCATGACGACTACCCATTGGCTGTGCATTATGATGGCCCAACCACTTCTACTCAAATTGCAGATGAGATTGGCACTCATCCTTTGGATCATCATGTGAGTGTCTACCATACTGGAAGGTCAGATGAGGCTGTGCCAGCAGCTCATGTGGTTGAGCCAAAGCCAGCAGAAACCCCAAGAACAACAAAGGTTGACCCATTCAGCAAACTGACAGGCCTTTTCAAAAGAACCTCTGCACATGAAGACTACCCAACTTCACAGCCATTTGAAGGTCATCTCAGTCAGACATCAAAGGCTTTCGAGGTGGCTACAAGTCCACTAGACAGTCAGGTTTCTGTCTATCACTCAGGCAGAAGTGATCAAGGTGTGCCTGCTGCACATGTCGTTGCCGAGCCAACAGAAACATCTACAAGCACAACAACCACAAAAGTGGATCCATTCCACAAATTGACTGGATTGTTCAAAAGAAGTTCTGCTCACGAAGACTATCCCAGTTCACATCCATTTGAAGGCCATCTTACACACACTTCAAGAGCTTATGAAGTTGACGGCACTCCACTAGACACACATGTAAGTGTCTACCACACTGGCAGAAGTGATGAGGTGCCCGTCAGGCAGGCTGAGCCAACGCCATCTGAGCCAAAAACAGACACCCTTGGCAGAATTACCAACTTGTTCAGGAGAAGTGCTGCGCATGACGACTACCCATTGGCAGTGCACTACGATGGTCCAACAACTTCCACTCACTTTGCAAGTCAGGTTGAATCCCATCCAATTGATCACCATGTCAGCGTCTATCACACTGGAAGGTCAGATGAAGTTGGGCCAGCGAGTCAAGTGGTTGAGCAAAAGCCAGCAGAAACATCCAAGGTGGTTGATCCATTCCACAAGCTGACTGGCCTCTTCAAAAGAACTTCTGCTCACGAGGACTACCCAATTTCACAGCCTTTTGATGGTCATGTGACTGACACAACAAGAGCTTATGAAGTCGACAGGACACCCTTAGACACTCATGTAAGCGTCTACCACAGTGGAAGGTCAGATGAAGCTGTGCCTACTGCTGCTGCAGCACATGTTGTTGCCGAGCCAACAAAGCCAGCAGAAACAACTACCATCATCACCACCAGCACGACTACAACAAAAGTCGATCCATTCAGCAAATTGACTGGCTTGTTTAAAAGAAGCTCTGCCCATGAAGACTATCCTCACTCACAACCATTCGATGGGCATGTGACGCACACAGCTAGGGCTTATGAAGTAGAAGGCACTCCACTAGACACACATGTCAGCGTCTACCATCCAGGCAGAAGCGATGAAGCTGCTCCAGTTCAGACTGAGCCTTTGGAGCAAAAACTGACACACTTGGCAGAATAAGCAGCCTTTTCAGAAAAAGCGTCGCTCATGACGACTACCCATTGGCTGTGCATTATGATGGCCCAACCACTTCTACTCAAATTGCAGATGAGATTGGCACTCATCCTTTGGATCATCATGTGAGTGTCTACCATACTGGAAGGTCAGATGAGGCTGTGCCAGCAGCTCATGTGGTTGAGCCAAAGCCAGCAGAAACCCCAAGAACAACAAAGGTTGACCCATTCAGCAAACTGACAGGCCTTTTCAAAAGAACCTCTGCACATGAAGACTACCCAACTTCACAGCCATTTGAAGGTCATCTCAGTCAGACATCAAAGGCTTTCGAGGTGGCTACAAGTCCACTAGACAGTCAGGTTTCTGTCTATCACTCAGGCAGAAGTGATCAAGGTGTGCCTGCTGCACATGTCGTTGCCGAGCCAACAGAAACATCTACAAGCACAACAACCACAAAAGTGGATCCATTCCACAAATTGACTGGATTGTTCAAAAGAAGTTCTGCTCACGAAGACTATCCCAGTTCACATCCATTTGAAGGCCATCTTACACACACTTCAAGAGCTTATGAAGTTGACGGCACTCCACTAGACACACATGTAAGTGTCTACCACACTGGCAGAAGTGATGAGGTGCCCGTCAGGCAGGCTGAGCCAACGCCATCTGAGCCAAAAACAGACACCCTTGGCAGAATTACCAACTTGTTCAGGAGAAGTGCTGCGCATGACGACTACCCATTGGCAGTGCACTACGATGGTCCAACAACTTCCACTCACTTTGCAAGTCAGGTTGAATCCCATCCAATTGATCACCATGTCAGCGTCTATCACACTGGAAGGTCAGATGAAGTTGGGCCAGCGAGTCAAGTGGTTGAGCAAAAGCCAGCAGAAACATCCAAGGTGGTTGATCCATTCCACAAGCTGACTGGCCTCTTCAAAAGAACTTCTGCTCACGAGGACTACCCAATTTCACAGCCTTTTGATGGTCATGTGACTGACACAACAAGAGCTTATGAAGTCGACAGGACACCCTTAGACACTCATGTAAGCGTCTACCACAGTGGAAGGTCAGATGAAGCTGTGCCTACTGCTGCTGCAGCACATGTTGTTGCCGAGCCAACAAAGCCAGCAGAAACAACTACCATCATCACCACCAGCACGACTACAACAAAAGTCGATCCATTCAGCAAATTGACTGGCTTGTTTAAAAGAAGCTCTGCCCATGAAGACTATCCTCACTCACAACCATTCGATGGGCATGTGACGCACACAGCTAGGGCTTATGAAGTAGAAGGCACTCCACTAGACACACATGTCAGCGTCTACCATCCAGGCAGAAGCGATGAAGCTGCTCCAGTTCAGACTGAGCCTTTGGAGCAAAAACTGACACACTTGGCAGAATAAGCAGCCTTTTCAGAAAAAGCGTCGCTCATGACGACTACCCATTGGCTGTGCATTATGATGGCCCAACCACTTCTACTCAAATTGCAGATGAGATTGGCACTCATCCTTTGGATCATCATGTGAGTGTCTACCATACTGGAAGGTCAGATGAGGCTGTGCCAGCAGCTCATGTGGTTGAGCCAAAGCCAGCAGAAACCCCAAGAACAACAAAGGTTGACCCATTCAGCAAACTGACAGGCCTTTTCAAAAGAACCTCTGCACATGAAGACTACCCAACTTCACAGCCATTTGAAGGTCATCTCAGTCAGACATCAAAGGCTTTCGAGGTGGCTACAAGTCCACTAGACAGTCAGGTTTCTGTCTATCACTCAGGCAGAAGTGATCAAGGTGTGCCTGCTGCACATGTCGTTGCCGAGCCAACAGAAACATCTACAAGCACAACAACCACAAAAGTGGATCCATTCCACAAATTGACTGGATTGTTCAAAAGAAGTTCTGCTCACGAAGACTATCCCAGTTCACATCCATTTGAAGGCCATCTTACACACACTTCAAGAGCTTATGAAGTTGACGGCACTCCACTAGACACACATGTAAGTGTCTACCACACTGGCAGAAGTGATGAGGTGCCCGTCAGGCAGGCTGAGCCAACGCCATCTGAGCCAAAAACAGACACCCTTGGCAGAATTACCAACTTGTTCAGGAGAAGTGCTGCGCATGACGACTACCCATTGGCAGTGCACTACGATGGTCCAACAACTTCCACTCACTTTGCAAGTCAGGTTGAATCCCATCCAATTGATCACCATGTCAGCGTCTATCACACTGGAAGGTCAGATGAAGTTGGGCCAGCGAGTCAAGTGGTTGAGCAAAAGCCAGCAGAAACATCCAAGGTGGTTGATCCATTCCACAAGCTGACTGGCCTCTTCAAAAGAACTTCTGCTCACGAGGACTACCCAATTTCACAGCCTTTTGATGGTCATGTGACTGACACAACAAGAGCTTATGAAGTCGACAGGACACCCTTAGACACTCATGTAAGCGTCTACCACAGTGGAAGGTCAGATGAAGCTGTGCCTACTGCTGCTGCAGCACATGTTGTTGCCGAGCCAACAAAGCCAGCAGAAACAACTACCATCATCACCACCAGCACGACTACAACAAAAGTCGATCCATTCAGCAAATTGACTGGCTTGTTTAAAAGAAGCTCTGCCCATGAAGACTATCCTCACTCACAACCATTCGATGGGCATGTGACGCACACAGCTAGGGCTTATGAAGTAGAAGGCACTCCACTAGACACACATGTCAGCGTCTACCATCCAGGCAGAAGCGATGAAGCTGCTCCAGTTCAGACTGAGCCTTTGGAGCAAAAACTGACACACTTGGCAGAATAAGCAGCCTTTTCAGAAAAAGCGTCGCTCATGACGACTACCCATTGGCTGTGCATTATGATGGCCCAACCACTTCTACTCAAATTGCAGATGAGATTGGCACTCATCCTTTGGATCATCATGTGAGTGTCTACCATACTGGAAGGTCAGATGAGGCTGTGCCAGCAGCTCATGTGGTTGAGCCAAAGCCAGCAGAAACCCCAAGAACAACAAAGGTTGACCCATTCAGCAAACTGACAGGCCTTTTCAAAAGAACCTCTGCACATGAAGACTACCCAACTTCACAGCCATTTGAAGGTCATCTCAGTCAGACATCAAAGGCTTTCGAGGTGGCTACAAGTCCACTAGACAGTCAGGTTTCTGTCTATCACTCAGGCAGAAGTGATCAAGGTGTGCCTGCTGCACATGTCGTTGCCGAGCCAACAGAAACATCTACAAGCACAACAACCACAAAAGTGGATCCATTCCACAAATTGACTGGATTGTTCAAAAGAAGTTCTGCTCACGAAGACTATCCCAGTTCACATCCATTTGAAGGCCATCTTACACACACTTCAAGAGCTTATGAAGTTGACGGCACTCCACTAGACACACATGTAAGTGTCTACCACACTGGCAGAAGTGATGAGGTGCCCGTCAGGCAGGCTGAGCCAACGCCATCTGAGCCAAAAACAGACACCCTTGGCAGAATTACCAACTTGTTCAGGAGAAGTGCTGCGCATGACGACTACCCATTGGCAGTGCACTACGATGGTCCAACAACTTCCACTCACTTTGCAAGTCAGGTTGAATCCCATCCAATTGATCACCATGTCAGCGTCTATCACACTGGAAGGTCAGATGAAGTTGGGCCAGCGAGTCAAGTGGTTGAGCAAAAGCCAGCAGAAACATCCAAGGTGGTTGATCCATTCCACAAGCTGACTGGCCTCTTCAAAAGAACTTCTGCTCACGAGGACTACCCAATTTCACAGCCTTTTGATGGTCATGTGACTGACACAACAAGAGCTTATGAAGTCGACAGGACACCCTTAGACACTCATGTAAGCGTCTACCACAGTGGAAGGTCAGATGAAGCTGTGCCTACTGCTGCTGCAGCACATGTTGTTGCCGAGCCAACAAAGCCAGCAGAAACAACTACCATCATCACCACCAGCACGACTACAACAAAAGTCGATCCATTCAGCAAATTGACTGGCTTGTTTAAAAGAAGCTCTGCCCATGAAGACTATCCTCACTCACAACCATTCGATGGGCATGTGACGCACACAGCTAGGGCTTATGAAGTAGAAGGCACTCCACTAGACACACATGTCAGCGTCTACCATCCAGGCAGAAGCGATGAAGCTGCTCCAGTTCAGACTGAGCCTTTGGAGCAAAAACTGACACACTTGGCAGAATAAGCAGCCTTTTCAGAAAAAGCGTCGCTCATGACGACTACCCATTGGCTGTGCATTATGATGGCCCAACCACTTCTACTCAAATTGCAGATGAGATTGGCACTCATCCTTTGGATCATCATGTGAGTGTCTACCATACTGGAAGGTCAGATGAGGCTGTGCCAGCAGCTCATGTGGTTGAGCCAAAGCCAGCAGAAACCCCAAGAACAACAAAGGTTGACCCATTCAGCAAACTGACAGGCCTTTTCAAAAGAACCTCTGCACATGAAGACTACCCAACTTCACAGCCATTTGAAGGTCATCTCAGTCAGACATCAAAGGCTTTCGAGGTGGCTACAAGTCCACTAGACAGTCAGGTTTCTGTCTATCACTCAGGCAGAAGTGATCAAGGTGTGCCTGCTGCACATGTCGTTGCCGAGCCAACAGAAACATCTACAAGCACAACAACCACAAAAGTGGATCCATTCCACAAATTGACTGGATTGTTCAAAAGAAGTTCTGCTCACGAAGACTATCCCAGTTCACATCCATTTGAAGGCCATCTTACACACACTTCAAGAGCTTATGAAGTTGACGGCACTCCACTAGACACACATGTAAGTGTCTACCACACTGGCAGAAGTGATGAGGTGCCCGTCAGGCAGGCTGAGCCAACGCCATCTGAGCCAAAAACAGACACCCTTGGCAGAATTACCAACTTGTTCAGGAGAAGTGCTGCGCATGACGACTACCCATTGGCAGTGCACTACGATGGTCCAACAACTTCCACTCACTTTGCAAGTCAGGTTGAATCCCATCCAATTGATCACCATGTCAGCGTCTATCACACTGGAAGGTCAGATGAAGTTGGGCCAGCGAGTCAAGTGGTTGAGCAAAAGCCAGCAGAAACATCCAAGGTGGTTGATCCATTCCACAAGCTGACTGGCCTCTTCAAAAGAACTTCTGCTCACGAGGACTACCCAATTTCACAGCCTTTTGATGGTCATGTGACTGACACAACAAGAGCTTATGAAGTCGACAGGACACCCTTAGACACTCATGTAAGCGTCTACCACAGTGGAAGGTCAGATGAAGCTGTGCCTACTGCTGCTGCAGCACATGTTGTTGCCGAGCCAACAAAGCCAGCAGAAACAACTACCATCATCACCACCAGCACGACTACAACAAAAGTCGATCCATTCAGCAAATTGACTGGCTTGTTTAAAAGAAGCTCTGCCCATGAAGACTATCCTCACTCACAACCATTCGATGGGCATGTGACGCACACAGCTAGGGCTTATGAAGTAGAAGGCACTCCACTAGACACACATGTCAGCGTCTACCATCCAGGCAGAAGCGATGAAGCTGCTCCAGTTCAGACTGAGCCTTTGGAGCAAAAACTGACACACTTGGCAGAATAAGCAGCCTTTTCAGAAAAAGCGTCGCTCATGACGACTACCCATTGGCTGTGCATTATGATGGCCCAACCACTTCTACTCAAATTGCAGATGAGATTGGCACTCATCCTTTGGATCATCATGTGAGTGTCTACCATACTGGAAGGTCAGATGAGGCTGTGCCAGCAGCTCATGTGGTTGAGCCAAAGCCAGCAGAAACCCCAAGAACAACAAAGGTTGACCCATTCAGCAAACTGACAGGCCTTTTCAAAAGAACCTCTGCACATGAAGACTACCCAACTTCACAGCCATTTGAAGGTCATCTCAGTCAGACATCAAAGGCTTTCGAGGTGGCTACAAGTCCACTAGACAGTCAGGTTTCTGTCTATCACTCAGGCAGAAGTGATCAAGGTGTGCCTGCTGCACATGTCGTTGCCGAGCCAACAGAAACATCTACAAGCACAACAACCACAAAAGTGGATCCATTCCACAAATTGACTGGATTGTTCAAAGAAGTTCTGCTCACGAAGACTATCCCAGTTCACATCCATTTGAAGGCCATCTTACACACACTTCAAGAGCTTATGAAGTTGACGGCACTCCACTAGACACACATGTAAGTGTCTACCACACTGGCAGAAGTGATGAGGTGCCCGTCAGGCAGGCTGAGCCAACGCCATCTGAGCCAAAAACAGACACCCTTGGCAGAATTACCAACTTGTTCAGGAGAAGTGCTGCGCATGACGACTACCCATTGGCAGTGCACTACGATGGTCCAACAACTTCCACTCACTTTGCAAGTCAGGTTGAATCCCATCCAATTGATCACCATGTCAGCGTCTATCACACTGGAAGGTCAGATGAAGTTGGGCCAGCGAGTCAAGTGGTTGAGCAAAAGCCAGCAGAAACATCCAAGGTGGTTGATCCATTCCACAAGCTGACTGGCCTCTTCAAAAGAACTTCTGCTCACGAGGACTACCCAATTTCACAGCCTTTTGATGGTCATGTGACTGACACAACAAGAGCTTATGAAGTCGACAGGACACCCTTAGACACTCATGTAAGCGTCTACCACAGTGGAAGGTCAGATGAAGCTGTGCCTACTGCTGCTGCAGCACATGTTGTTGCCGAGCCAACAAAGCCAGCAGAAACAACTACCATCATCACCACCAGCACGACTACAACAAAAGTCGATCCATTCAGCAAATTGACTGGCTTGTTTAAAAGAAGCTCTGCCCATGAAGACTATCCTCACTCACAACCATTCGATGGGCATGTGACGCACACAGCTAGGGCTTATGAAGTAGAAGGCACTCCACTAGACACACATGTCAGCGTCTACCATCCAGGCAGAAGCGATGAAGCTGCTCCAGTTCAGACTGAGCCTTTGGAGCAAAAACTGACACACTTGGCAGAATAAGCAGCCTTTTCAGAAAAAGCGTCGCTCATGACGACTACCCATTGGCTGTGCATTATGATGGCCCAACCACTTCTACTCAAATTGCAGATGAGATTGGCACTCATCCTTTGGATCATCATGTGAGTGTCTACCATACTGGAAGGTCAGATGAGGCTGTGCCAGCAGCTCATGTGGTTGAGCCAAAGCCAGCAGAAACCCCAAGAACAACAAAGGTTGACCCATTCAGCAAACTGACAGGCCTTTTCAAAAGAACCTCTGCACATGAAGACTACCCAACTTCACAGCCATTTGAAGGTCATCTCAGTCAGACATCAAAGGCTTTCGAGGTGGCTACAAGTCCACTAGACAGTCAGGTTTCTGTCTATCACTCAGGCAGAAGTGATCAAGGTGTGCCTGCTGCACATGTCGTTGCCGAGCCAACAGAAACATCTACAAGCACAACAACCACAAAAGTGGATCCATTCCACAAATTGACTGGATTGTTCAAAGAAGTTCTGCTCACGAAGACTATCCCAGTTCACATCCATTTGAAGGCCATCTTACACACACTTCAAGAGCTTATGAAGTTGACGGCACTCCACTAGACACACATGTAAGTGTCTACCACACTGGCAGAAGTGATGAGGTGCCCGTCAGGCAGGCTGAGCCAACGCCATCTGAGCCAAAAACAGACACCCTTGGCAGAATTACCAACTTGTTCAGGAGAAGTGCTGCGCATGACGACTACCCATTGGCAGTGCACTACGATGGTCCAACAACTTCCACTCACTTTGCAAGTCAGGTTGAATCCCATCCAATTGATCACCATGTCAGCGTCTATCACACTGGAAGGTCAGATGAAGTTGGGCCAGCGAGTCAAGTGGTTGAGCAAAAGCCAGCAGAAACATCCAAGGTGGTTGATCCATTCCACAAGCTGACTGGCCTCTTCAAAAGAACTTCTGCTCACGAGGACTACCCAATTTCACAGCCTTTTGATGGTCATGTGACTGACACAACAAGAGCTTATGAAGTCGACAGGACACCCTTAGACACTCATGTAAGCGTCTACCACAGTGGAAGGTCAGATGAAGCTGTGCCTACTGCTGCTGCAGCACATGTTGTTGCCGAGCCAACAAAGCCAGCAGAAACAACTACCATCATCACCACCAGCACGACTACAACAAAAGTCGATCCATTCAGCAAATTGACTGGCTTGTTTAAAAGAAGCTCTGCCCATGAAGACTATCCTCACTCACAACCATTCGATGGGCATGTGACGCACACAGCTAGGGCTTATGAAGTAGAAGGCACTCCACTAGACACACATGTCAGCGTCTACCATCCAGGCAGAAGCGATGAAGCTGCTCCAGTTCAGACTGAGCCTTTGGAGCAAAAAACTGACACACTTGGCAGAATAAGCAGCCTTTTCAGAAAAAGCGTCGCTCATGACGACTACCCATTGGCTGTGCATTATGATGGCCCAACCACTTCTACTCAAATTGCAGATGAGATTGGCACTCATCCTTTGGATCATCATGTGAGTGTCTACCATACTGGAAGGTCAGATGAGGCTGTGCCAGCAGCTCATGTGGTTGAGCCAAAGCCAGCAGAAACCCCAAGAACAACAAAGGTTGACCCATTCAGCAAACTGACAGGCCTTTTCAAAAGAACCTCTGCACATGAAGACTACCCAACTTCACAGCCATTTGAAGGTCATCTCAGTCAGACATCAAAGGCTTTCGAGGTGGCTACAAGTCCACTAGACAGTCAGGTTTCTGTCTATCACTCAGGCAGAAGTGATCAAGGTGTGCCTGCTGCACATGTCGTTGCCGAGCCAACAGAAACATCTACAAGCACAACAACCACAAAAGTGGATCCATTCCACAAATTGACTGGATTGTTCAAAGAAGTTCTGCTCACGAAGACTATCCCAGTTCACATCCATTTGAAGGCCATCTTACACACACTTCAAGAGCTTATGAAGTTGACGGCACTCCACTAGACACACATGTAAGTGTCTACCACACTGGCAGAAGTGATGAGGTGCCCGTCAGGCAGGCTGAGCCAACGCCATCTGAGCCAAAAACAGACACCCTTGGCAGAATTACCAACTTGTTCAGGAGAAGTGCTGCGCATGACGACTACCCATTGGCAGTGCACTACGATGGTCCAACAACTTCCACTCACTTTGCAAGTCAGGTTGAATCCCATCCAATTGATCACCATGTCAGCGTCTATCACACTGGAAGGTCAGATGAAGTTGGGCCAGCGAGTCAAGTGGTTGAGCAAAAGCCAGCAGAAACATCCAAGGTGGTTGATCCATTCCACAAGCTGACTGGCCTCTTCAAAAGAACTTCTGCTCACGAGGACTACCCAATTTCACAGCCTTTTGATGGTCATGTGACTGACACAACAAGAGCTTATGAAGTCGACAGGACACCCTTAGACACTCATGTAAGCGTCTACCACAGTGGAAGGTCAGATGAAGCTGTGCCTACTGCTGCTGCAGCACATGTTGTTGCCGAGCCAACAAAGCCAGCAGAAACAACTACCATCATCACCACCAGCACGACTACAACAAAAGTCGATCCATTCAGCAAATTGACTGGCTTGTTTAAAAGAAGCTCTGCCCATGAAGACTATCCTCACTCACAACCATTCGATGGGCATGTGACGCACACAGCTAGGGCTTATGAAGTAGAAGGCACTCCACTAGACACACATGTCAGCGTCTACCATCCAGGCAGAAGCGATGAAGCTGCTCCAGTTCAGACTGAGCCTTTGGAGCAAAAACTGACACACTTGGCAGAATAAGCAGCCTTTTCAGAAAAAGCGTCGCTCATGACGACTACCCATTGGCTGTGCATTATGATGGCCCAACCACTTCTACTCAAATTGCAGATGAGATTGGCACTCATCCTTTGGATCATCATGTGAGTGTCTACCATACTGGAAGGTCAGATGAGGCTGTGCCAGCAGCTCATGTGGTTGAGCCAAAGCCAGCAGAAACCCCAAGAACAACAAAGGTTGACCCATTCAGCAAACTGACAGGCCTTTTCAAAAGAACCTCTGCACATGAAGACTACCCAACTTCACAGCCATTTGAAGGTCATCTCAGTCAGACATCAAAGGCTTTCGAGGTGGCTACAAGTCCACTAGACAGTCAGGTTTCTGTCTATCACTCAGGCAGAAGTGATCAAGGTGTGCCTGCTGCACATGTCGTTGCCGAGCCAACAGAAACATCTACAAGCACAACAACCACAAAAGTGGATCCATTCCACAAATTGACTGGATTGTTCAAAGAAGTTCTGCTCACGAAGACTATCCCAGTTCACATCCATTTGAAGGCCATCTTACACACACTTCAAGAGCTTATGAAGTTGACGGCACTCCACTAGACACACATGTAAGTGTCTACCACACTGGCAGAAGTGATGAGGTGCCCGTCAGGCAGGCTGAGCCAACGCCATCTGAGCCAAAAACAGACACCCTTGGCAGAATTACCAACTTGTTCAGGAGAAGTGCTGCGCATGACGACTACCCATTGGCAGTGCACTACGATGGTCCAACAACTTCCACTCACTTTGCAAGTCAGGTTGAATCCCATCCAATTGATCACCATGTCAGCGTCTATCACACTGGAAGGTCAGATGAAGTTGGGCCAGCGAGTCAAGTGGTTGAGCAAAAGCCAGCAGAAACATCCAAGGTGGTTGATCCATTCCACAAGCTGACTGGCCTCTTCAAAAGAACTTCTGCTCACGAGGACTACCCAATTTCACAGCCTTTTGATGGTCATGTGACTGACACAACAAGAGCTTATGAAGTCGACAGGACACCCTTAGACACTCATGTAAGCGTCTACCACAGTGGAAGGTCAGATGAAGCTGTGCCTACTGCTGCTGCAGCACATGTTGTTGCCGAGCCAACAAAGCCAGCAGAAACAACTACCATCATCACCACCAGCACGACTACAACAAAAGTCGATCCATTCAGCAAATTGACTGGCTTGTTTAAAGAAGCTCTGCCCATGAAGACTATCCTCACTCACAACCATTCGATGGGCATGTGACGCACACAGCTAGGGCTTATGAAGTAGAAGGCACTCCACTAGACACACATGTCAGCGTCTACCATCCAGGCAGAAGCGATGAAGCTGCTCCAGTTCAGACTGAGCCTTTGGAGCAAAAACTGACACACTTGGCAGAATAAGCAGCCTTTTCAGAAAAAGCGTCGCTCATGACGACTACCCATTGGCTGTGCATTATGATGGCCCAACCACTTCTACTCAAATTGCAGATGAGATTGGCACTCATCCTTTGGATCATCATGTGAGTGTCTACCATACTGGAAGGTCAGATGAGGCTGTGCCAGCAGCTCATGTGGTTGAGCCAAAGCCAGCAGAAACCCCAAGAACAACAAAGGTTGACCCATTCAGCAAACTGACAGGCCTTTTCAAAAGAACCTCTGCACATGAAGACTACCCAACTTCACAGCCATTTGAAGGTCATCTCAGTCAGACATCAAAGGCTTTCGAGGTGGCTACAAGTCCACTAGACAGTCAGGTTTCTGTCTATCACTCAGGCAGAAGTGATCAAGGTGTGCCTGCTGCACATGTCGTTGCCGAGCCAACAGAAACATCTACAAGCACAACAACCACAAAAGTGGATCCATTCCACAAATTGACTGGATTGTTCAAAGAAGTTCTGCTCACGAAGACTATCCCAGTTCACATCCATTTGAAGGCCATCTTACACACACTTCAAGAGCTTATGAAGTTGACGGCACTCCACTAGACACACATGTAAGTGTCTACCACACTGGCAGAAGTGATGAGGTGCCCGTCAGGCAGGCTGAGCCAACGCCATCTGAGCCAAAAACAGACACCCTTGGCAGAATTACCAACTTGTTCAGGAGAAGTGCTGCGCATGACGACTACCCATTGGCAGTGCACTACGATGGTCCAACAACTTCCACTCACTTTGCAAGTCAGGTTGAATCCCATCCAATTGATCACCATGTCAGCGTCTATCACACTGGAAGGTCAGATGAAGTTGGGCCAGCGAGTCAAGTGGTTGAGCAAAAGCCAGCAGAAACATCCAAGGTGGTTGATCCATTCCACAAGCTGACTGGCCTCTTCAAAAGAACTTCTGCTCACGAGGACTACCCAATTTCACAGCCTTTTGATGGTCATGTGACTGACACAACAAGAGCTTATGAAGTCGACAGGACACCCTTAGACACTCATGTAAGCGTCTACCACAGTGGAAGGTCAGATGAAGCTGTGCCTACTGCTGCTGCAGCACATGTTGTTGCCGAGCCAACAAAGCCAGCAGAAACAACTACCATCATCACCACCAGCACGACTACAACAAAAGTCGATCCATTCAGCAAATTGACTGGCTTGTTTAAAAGAAGCTCTGCCCATGAAGACTATCCTCACTCACAACCATTCGATGGGCATGTGACGCACACAGCTAGGGCTTATGAAGTAGAAGGCACTCCACTAGACACACATGTCAGCGTCTACCATCCAGGCAGAAGCGATAAGGTGTTAAGGGAGGCTGAGCCAACTCAGAGTGAACATTTCACTGAGAAGATTTATTCTGACAAAGTTAAAGCTGTTTACGACAATAACAGAGAAGAGACTTTATTATCTTCTAAGCCTACTAGTTTTCCTACCTATGTTGCTTTAAAGGACAGAGTTAATTTATTAAACTTTCCTACAGAGAAAGTGCCATATTCTAATGAAACCAGCCATCAAGATACTTTTTTTCAACATAATTTTTCCAGTCCATTCCGTGCAATAGCTGATCAAAAGGCAGTAGTTTCTTTCGAAAGTGAAGGAGCATCTAGTATTGACTACCATCCTCCACGTCGACGTATTAGCAAAGACTATGTTAGGCCAGAGTCCCGTGCTATGTCTACTGCTACTTCCCACGACCATGATTATCAAACTACACTTGGTTTGCGGACATCAAAATCATATACTGACAACATCTTAAGGTCTACTGTTCCAAAGTCCAGAACAACTGGAGGCTGGACTAGTGTTACTGAAACCACTACTATAACTTATGCTAAGCGAACATCAACTGAGAGAATGGTGGGTGGCCGCAAACAACATGTTACTGAAAACATTATTGTGCACAACTACAATGGCATACTACCCCCTCTGTCACCTACTTCTACTGCTAGAAAAACTTTAGCTAGCCCTTCTATCGTTAAGCCTCCACTTCCACGTCGCTACTACAATGTAGACCAGCGATATAACTACTACAGAAGTCGCTCTCAAGACCCTATGGCTGTTCGCACTGATGATAAATGGCTTCAGACAGACTTGGACAACAATTATGAAGATGCTTGGAGATGTGCTACCTACAATGGAAGCACTCCAACAGACACTGAAAATCGTCGAAATTCTCGATCAATGAATAGATCTTTTACAGCTGATGTGATTAGCACCTACAGGTCCTATTCATCTCATTTGTACGATAGACATGCTTATGTGGAAGAATCCTACCGCTCACCTACCAGACATCACCAACATGACTGGCGTGGACAGAGCACATCACCTCCTTTGAGCAGAGCCTTTGTTTACAATGACCACTATGTTAATGGCCAAGTCCCAATTCAAAGGTACGAAAATGGTGGTGCACATAGACTCAACGGCCATGATAAATCTTTTGGTAGCGTACCGCCTACGGGAGTGCCTGAGCATACAGATGTGCAATCGCAAACCAGACACCCAAAACCATCGACTACTCCCACCAGAAAGTTGATGTACCAAAAGTCAAACCTAGAGGAACTGCCTATTGACCAACTGTTTAGTAGGTTTGATGATGATGAAGGTGTTTTAAGAAATGGAAGATCCCATGTTTCTTCAACAGTGTTGCCCTTGGAAACTCGTCTGATGGAGCCAGGCGAATACACTAGAGGTGGAGAACGAGTCAGATCAGTGCCTATACGACGAGCCAGACAAAGAGTTCGCAACTACTGTGCCATGCTTTAGTTAATAAATAAACGAATGCCTGCTTCTTTTTGATTTTTAAAATTGAAAAATATTTTTTTAAGAATTCCTGTAAATTTTGTCAGGCCACAAATACAATCTTTTGTGATTAAGATAGTATAACCTGACAATATTTTTACTTTAAAAGAAATTATTTTTACGACTTTTGTGCTAAATCCACTTCCTTGATGCCAATCTTTCGTCATTTTCTCAAATATATTTTTGCTCATTTCAAGACTATGTTATTTAGTCAGCTAATCAAAAGCAACTTCGTTGTATTTTTTATCAGCCAAATGATGGAATTTTTTAAAAATTTTACATTTAAAAATTTGCTGGCTTTAAAGTAGTAGTGCCGATGCCTATCAATACAAGAAGAGTGCTTACATCACCAAGTATCTCCCAGTCTTTCTTCCTATCATCCAGCCACTGTTTCACAACAACTACAAGTACTCCTTCTCTTTGCTCAACTTAAATGCCCACCTGCAACCCATCCTGTGATTCTTCGGCAGAGAAGAAGGATGGGTCGACTCATTACTTGCCGACTTATTAAACTTCACTACTACAACTCAACTTCCATTATAAAAGCAAATATTCTACACCTACTGCCTCACTCGCAACACCACGGCTCATTTTTCTTTGCTCATGAAGAAGTTACATCAGTAGCTGTGCCACAATGCTGTTGCCTCTTGTTAGTTAGCACTTCAGGGCATCTACTTCAGGGCACTACAGTCAATGTTTGGAAAGTAACAAAAAATTCCATCATTGTGCAAAGCATATTTTGTCTTATGATATTTGAAAAGCCAATTTATTTGAAGTTGTGTTGATAGATATTTTTTGCAAATAGTATTAATTGTCCTTGAGAATTGTAGTCTTTTGATATTTCTAGGAGTGAAACCAGTAATTCAGTGCTGCTCAATTATTCAGTAGATTGTTTACAGAGAGAATAAAATTATGAAACATTACTTCTTTTGACACTGTCAATTTTAATTAAGGCATGTTTACAATGTTGACCCAGGAGTCAACGTAAGCGTTTTTGTAACGCGGAAAGGGGCTGTAATTTTTTCCCTTAATTGAAAAAGTTTTATGTTAACACCATCTCTTACTAAGATGCAGGGCTTCAAAATGAGCTACAGTCAAACCTGGATTCAACGATACCCTCTATTTAACGACACATTTTTCTGATCCCTACTAGGAAAAAGACTCTCGAATTTCTCGAACGACTTTTAACTGATTTTCCTTGTCTCAGCGCAAAAATGCTTTTATTTTTAATTTTGTCACAGTTGTATATCGCTTTAAGTATGATATAATTTTCACTGGAAATAATAAAGCCATGAAACTTTTGAATTCACACGCCGAATCCACGAGAAATCCAGATCAATTCACGAATTCGCATACCCTAGTTTTTGACAATCGTTGCGAGTTACAGAAGACCCACCGACTACCATTCCAGCATGTATACGTCTAACTAAAATTTAATAAATTTTATTCGCCAAACAACGAACAAAGCGATGTCAACAACAATGAAATTTCTTGAGAAAATTTGAATTCACGCCTTGATCTTTTCAATGAGACCATCACGCTTTGCCAAGCGAAGAATGAAATCATCAAACTCGCCCTGAAAATTATTTTATTTTCACTAGAGGCCTTTATATTTTGATTTTTACTATTTCCCATAATAGAGACAAAATTTTGAAAAAATTCATACCATGCGTCGCAGCTGACCATAAATAGTATAACGAGTATTCTGACCGTGAATCATGCGTCCAGTAATCGGATCAACGGAAACAGTGTCGATTTGGATGAAGCCATGATCGTCAGCCGAGATTACGCGAGAAGACGAAGAACACCTTCTCGGATGTACATTTCCTAAAATCAGCAGCTTAAGCAGAAAATCTAACCATGTGAAATCTTGAAAAAATACACACCATCAATTCTCCGGCATCGTTCTGGACATTGTACGGTAGAGAGTAAGTTTGAACAACGATATCTGCAACAAAGAAATTAGCCCTGAATATGAGCATAAAATAAAATATGAAGCGAGTATTTTGTCTAACACGGTATATTTTGTGACTGCCATGAAAATGGGCTAAAGTGTTTTATATCGACCCCTCCCAAAACCCATTTTCAACCATTTTTATGGCATTATTAAAGCATAATTATGCTAGAAAACACATTTTTAAGTGGCGGACGGAACTTTTTCAAAAATATTTTTTACAAAAATCTCGATTATCGTGTTTCCTATAATAGAGCGCCCGGCCGCTTTACTTTTTTGATGCCCTCTAGGGGGCCGCTCTATTAGGAGGGCCGCTCTAATAGAGGGGCCGCTTTATATTTTGTACCAGCCGGCGCCGAAGTGGCGACAAAAATTTCGATTCCTAAGCCGATTTTATTACAAATTTCGTAACAACATAAATTCTCAAACAATCAAACAACATGGTATTCCGAATTAATCTTGGAGAGAATCATCACTCATGAATCCGTTTCCCTCATCCTCTTCTGCGTCCACTTCTTCGACGGTATCCACTTTCTTCTTCGCCTGATGCGCCACCTGCAGTTCAAAAAGTCCCTCCGGAATTGGTCCATGCTCTTTGAAGCAATGCACTTGGTCGTCTTCGCTTCCATGATGACTTATCGTGATTCCGCAATCTAAAGAGGAGAGGTCATATTTAGCACAGAAAAGATAAGACAAACCCTTGAAAGATTTTGCAATAACTTCCGCCGGAAGAGACTCCCAAGCATTCACGATCCATTGAAGATAGACGTCCATCGAAGGCGCTTTGGGATTCCCACCAGACGTAAATTTCTTTTGAGCGTCGTTCGCCATCCACCGATCGTAGTCATTCCGAAAGCGCGCCTTGAAAGGACCGTTCCACGAAACATCTGGTGCCTAAACCAATCTCAATAAAGAATTTCAAAGAATAAAAACAAACCTGAATAAAGTTTGTGCATCCTCCGGGAACGGACCACAGTGTGAAGGTTGAAGTCACGAAGTTTTTTCTTGAGCTCAACGTTTTCCTTATTCTTTCTGTTGATCAGATGGCAACGGAAGGAATCCCAGACGAGAAGCCGCTCTCCACCGAAGAGAGATTGACCGAAGACGCGATCCAAGTAGTCGAGCGTGATTTCGTCATTGAGCAATACCTTCCTTTTCTAACAGAGTTCAAGCTTAATCACAAAAGCAAATCACACAGCTGAAAATGATCACGCAAAATTAGACAGCGATCTGATCGCATAAAATAGCAAACACAATTTTCTTCTCCTTAGGACAATTTTTGATTTTAACCAAACGTTTAACAATTATATCTTTGCATTCTGGGGGCCGCTCTATTAGAGGGGGCCGCTTTATTTTTCGGATCCCTTCTAGGGGGCCGCTCTAATAGGAGGGGCCTCGCTATTAGAGGAAACACGGTAGGTTGCCTGCCGAAGGCAGGCATGTATATAAAACAATTTATCAAAAAAAAATTTTCGAAAAAGTGTCGTCCGCCACTTAAAAATGTGTTTTCTAGCATAATTGTGCCCTAATAATGCTATAAAAATGGTTAAAAATGGGTTTTGGGAGGGGTCGATATAAAGCACTCCGGCCTGAAAATGTACACGGAAAAATACGCAAGAACATTAAAAATGATTAAAAAAAGCACATCTGTCCTGGGTAAACCAATCCTGGTTTGAGATAACCTGGTTAGACATACCTGTCCTGACATAAAATTATCCATCAAACATTACAAATGTATGGTTTGGAGACTACCGTAAATGCTTTAATTATCCGCCAGCCTAATTTCAAGTGGTCTGAAATTTCTGTTTTCATTCACTTTTTAAGCCCTGTGAAAAGTGCCCGTGAGGGATTTTAAAAATCTAACAGGCACTTTTTACACAGCTAAAGCAGTAAAAGAAAACAGAAATTTCAGACCACTTGAAGTTTGAAAAAATCGCAAGGCGCAGGAGTACACTATTTGGGGTAGCTCAAAAGTGCGTTTTTTTAAGGGAAAGTATGTCTCAGGCCCTAAAAACGATGGAAAAGGCGAAAAAAGTATGGGAAGGACGTTTTTCGAAAAAAAATTTTCTTGATTGCCTTGGTCCTCCCTGTGGTTTTTGGTCATTATTGTCTTGGTCCCCCTATGTTCAATTTGATTTCATAGTGCGGTATTTTATTCCGTTTTGGCAACTGGAGCTGTGCAAAAAGACACTCTATATGCATTTTATGATTAAGAGTACTTCTCGGAATTATGTCTAAGGTAATTGAGTGCGCCCATCTCTAACTCTCAAGCCCCTTGTGCCCCCTTCACGGGCCAAGGGGACTTGGGGGCTTGGAGTTGAGATGCGCACACCCACATACCTCAAAAGTGACTCTAAATCATTCAAAAGTGACTCATGCATACCAGAGTTTATTTATGCGTTAGGCCCCAGTCAACAAAACTATGTTCAAATCTCATCTTTCTGGGTTCTTAAGATAAAAATAATAAAAGAGCCAACCTGTCCTCTACAACTACCATAAAGACTTTTGCACTCCCCACCTCATAGCCTTCAAAGACCAACTACCAACACTATGAAATCAAATTGAACATAGGGGGGACCAAGGCAAAAATGACCAAAAACCACAGGGGGGACCAAGGGAAACGAGAATTTTTTTTTGGAAAAACGTCCTTCCCATGCTTTTTTTCGCCTTTTCTATCGTTTTTAGGGCCTAAGACATACTTTCCCTTAACACTAGAAAGACGGACTGTAAGAGCGGTATATTCTGGTGCAGTTTTGAACGCTAAATTCGAATTTCTCAGCAGAATTGGCTAATCAACCCTTAAATGGGGTTAAATTTGCGATTTTTGAAACCGGATGTTTTGGACATTTTTTAAGCACAATTATTTTTTTTATGAGCCGTAAAACGCAAGTCTTGTGGGTTATATTAAACAACCTAATGTAGCGCAGGACGTAGCGCAAATGTAGCGCAGGACAAGGGCTTTCAAATGACATATTACATGCCTATACTTTTCATGCAATTGCTAGACTTGACCCAAAAGCAATTGAATTGACCCAAATTTTGAAATTTCCGGACTTTTGCAAACCTGTGATCAAAACCCATCTTAAAAAGCCCGTTAGCAAATTCTGAGCCAAGATTCGGATTCTCCGGCTGAAACTACCCTTAGGAGTCACTTTTCTGCAAAGTTGGCGTACATAAAACGACTCTTTCCACACGAAAGAAATAAAATTAACGCTTGCTAAATAGAAGCATCGCCGGATCGACATCCTGAGACTCCATGTATTTCTGAAAAATCTTGAAGGAATGATTGGCTGCTCTTCTTCTATGATTTCCACATCCATTTCATCGGTATTGGCTTCTTCCATCTCCGGCACTTCTAATTGAGAGTTGGCTACTGCAATTTCCTCCAACGTCAGCGGTTGATTTGTCACCAGGTCATTGTCGGCGCCTATAAAGTCCATCAGATCACCTTCGGTTTCTTCGCCAGCCAGCAGCTTCTCGAACATTTCATTCAGCTCATTGATGTCTTCTTCCGGTTCTTCTGGCAGTTCTTCAACATCCTAAAACAATAAAAATGACTTTTTTTTATAAAATTTTGTTTACCTTTTCATTGATCACAAACCCGGCCTTTCTAAAGCACCTCCATAGTTTCTTGCTTTACAGCTTCCAGGTCTTCGCAAAATGCAATGTTGATGCAAGACGGCGCTCCTCCACACTGGGCTAGAGATGTTCGCCACTGGCTCGATGAACAATTTCCTTTGAGGTGGATGGGACGTGGAACGCAAGATGAACCTGCTCCTTTCCGGTGGCCACCAAACTCGCCAGACTTGACGCCGTGTGATTTTTTCTTGTGGGGCCATCTGAAGAGCTGTATCTACCGTACACAACCAGCCGACTTGAATGATTTGCGAGCCAGAATCGTCCAGGAGTTTGAAGTCCTCCCGGGAGAGATGGTCCGCCGTTCAATTGATTCCTACGTCCGGAGGCTCGAGCGATGCATTGAAGTGGAGGGAAGAAGTGTTGAGCAAAGCTATGCTGATGTTAGGAATTGATAGTTTCTTGTGATGATGTTACATGTTGTTATGAATAAAGTCATTTTCGGGCATGTTTTGAGTACCAATGAAAATGGTCATTTTTGGACCAAAGGGGGGACCAAAGGGGACCAAGGCAAAAAAGTGAAAAATTAAAAAAAAATTTCGAGTTAGATATGAAAAACAAAAATGCCCGTCAAGAGAAAACGATTGGCGTTTACAGAAATTCGAAAAACGGTCTAGAAAAAAAGTTATAGCCATTTCAAATCCTGCGGATTTCTTGAAACACCCTGTACTTAGACAGTTAACATTTTATTGTTTATTTCAAGCTGTGAGACGCACTCAGACATTTGACAACTGACTGTGTGACCGGAGGTTCGCTTTAATGTAGATCATACTTATGTCTTGCCAGTGCCCCCAAAAAAGTTGCGTCAGTCTCTTGTTGATTTAAAAAAAAATTTAATTTTTTCTCACATTTTCTATCCACTTTTTGAACATCTTAAAAAAAATTCTAAAAGTTATGTGTGATTATTGTTGAAAAAGTACCCATTTTGGCGTTTCGGTAGCATTCTGAAGCATTTTGCCATTATGCAGTGACACCTTGTTTAAATACTTTTGTTAAGAGTGGAGAAAGTTAGAAAAGCAAATAAAACTGCTAAATTTTGTCTTATTGTTTACGCGTATTTGACTAAAAGAACTTGATTTTCAGTTCGCTAGTTGAGTGAAATATCTTACTCCCAATTTAACGATACCCCCGATATAACGACACCTAAGGTCGGTTCTGAGGGATGTCGTTATATGATATAAGTAACGGGTGTAAAATAAGTTCCCGACGGGTTTTCGAGCTCACTTTTTAAAATAAAAATGTAACGATAAAAAAATTCCAAAAAATAGGTTTTGTAGCCCTGAATCTCCTCTTCAAAACTGTTTTTTTATTTATGTTGAAATATGATCAATAAAGTTAGACAAAGAAAGAAAGGGAAGAAATGTAAGTCATGCAGCATCTGTTTTTGTGTTGTCTTCCTTCTCAGTCATCCGCAACTCACAGAATGACAGGTTGGTTTCTTTTGGTTTCTGATCTGATTTTTGATTCAGAATTTGGTCCGTTGACCTACTCCCTCCAGAGCTAAAGTTTGTCGAAAGAACTCAAAAGCCGAAGCAAGTGATGGTTTGGTCTGGGGTTTCCTGGGAGGCCGAAACTCCACTCATCTTTGTGCCAAATGGGACAAAAGTGGATAGGCCCGAGTATCGCCGAATGCTGGAGACTGAAGTGGCGCCATGGGCTGAGGCCAACCTGGGCGACGGCTGGTGCTTTCAACAAGATGGGGCACCTAGCCACAGAGCCTACGAAACAGAGAACTGGATTGGCAGGAACTTCCCCAACTTCATCTCGGTGGACCCCCACCACACCAACCCCATTGGAGACTGGGCTCCCAAGTCGCCCGACTGGAACGTGATGGACTATTTTGCTCGGCCATACCTCCAGTCGAAAGCCGGCTCGCAGTCCCACAACTCAATTCCGGCCTTGAAGGCATCATTGGTCAGATAATGGGATGCGATTCCCCAACAATTTATTCAAAATGCCATTGACGCATTTCCAAAACGATTGCGTAAATGTATTGCTGCCAATGGTGGCCATTTTATTGAGTAAAATAAAAAGTGAATATACAGTTTTGAAGAAGAGATTCAGGGCTACAAAACCTATTTTTTGGAATTTTTTTATCGTTGCATTTTTATTTTAAAAAGTGAGCTCGAAAACCCGTCGAGAACTTATTTTACACCCGTTATAAAAGATATGAAAATTTTTCAGAAAAAATATGGAATAACCGAGTGGATATCTTTAGAGTTATGTCTTGTTGATAATAACTTTTTTCGGCCCGTGAACAAGTTGCTGAAATTTTAGCCACTTTTTTAGTTTTTAGGGAGGTTTGCTTTAATGTAGATCATAGATACTAGAACAAGTTGAAAAAAATACTTTATTAGTCGTGGAACCATCATCACATTTAACAACAAACATGTACCAAACTTTGAAGAATTCCATACAAATTAACGCTTTCCTGAATTAGAAACTGGAGCTGAAGGTGCCGGCATTGTTTTTAACTTAGTGGAAGTCCACAAATTACTAGGTGGTGCTTGTGACCCGTTGGATTTTGTAGTGGCTTCAATTAAAGGCGCAAGACTTGGTCTGGCTTGCTGGTGGGGGCGAAAGCCAGGTGGCGGGGGATGGTGGTGGCCTGAACCATGTTGGTCACTGGCAAAGAAATGTCTGAAGGTAAAGTCAAAGAAGGCAGGGTTGTATTTTTGTTGCTGTCCATTGACTGGACCGCCGGGCTGCTGAGACTGGCTATTGGGATTGGCCATTAAACCTTCGAACTCTCCATTGGTGACCTCAAACGTGTCGAAGTTGCGAGTGTCTTCAGGGTGCTCTACTCGTGGAATAAACTCAGCTCGAGTGGACCGCAGGTTAGTAAAGTTTGTGTCCTAAACTTTGGTTTTATAGTTTTTAGCTTTAAAAAAGGCTATGGTTAGTAGTGATACTACTGACCCTGAACCAAATGTGTGCTTTGATGTCTTTAGCACCATTGTTGGATCCAAGACGGTTGTCGGTGTCGCAACACAGCTTTGCTATAATGTCCACACAACTGCGAGAAAGTCTTGCCCCCATTGGGTTTTCTAGATGAAGATAACGACGCCAATTGACTATCTAAATTTTTTGGGAAGATGGTATTGAGTGGCTCTTTCTATGTGTGTACCATGTATTGTGTCTCATTAGCATCCTCATATTGTGATAGAAAAGGGGGTCGGCCGTAAACCATTTCGTAAAGAATGACTCCTACAGACCACCAATCTGCAATAATAAATTTACTAAGTTTTGATGAAAATTTTGTAACGGCCTTTGTTTATAGAATGAGCTACGGTTAATTGGTCAAAAATCAGCTAGCTCACAAGCCAGTCAAACGGTCAATTCGTCTTTCTCTTAATAAGATTATATACTTGTATTCTTCACAAATCCCCCTCCTTAACTCAAAAATTCGAAATTGCCCTTTGCATCAACTGCGATGGTTTTTGTTAAAAAAGGTACATTTTCGGTACATAAAAGTACAGGGTGATTCAAAAAAACAAGCTGTTTACAAGCCAAAACATAAAAATGGGGCTCTTTACAAAATTTAAATGCTAAATTCTTACCACACAGTTGAGTATGACCTGAACACAGTACGAAAAATAAGTTATAAATATATATAACTTTCCACCACTTACCAATCTTTTTGATCACCTCTGGAGCCATGTAATTGCCTGTGCCGACCACGGAATGAGCCTGGTTTCTCTTTTTGTGGTGCCTAGAAACCATTTCCGATTAACATTAAACCAAATGGTGACCTAATCCACCTGTACTCCAACAGTTTGACCTTATCCTTGCCATTAGCTAAGTGAGGAGGGAGAGAAAAAGAATCTTCCCTCAAATGGGACATTGCTCCCTGCTCATCGTCGTCGTATATCACATAGTGTCTGCAACCAAAACCAAGTATATTTGGGTGCATTTCAATGAAAACACACCGTTTGTCGTGAGTCCACCGAAGACCAGTGCACAATCCAAAGTCGGTCAGTTTAATGTGGCCATTCTTGTCGATGAGTATGTTGTCTGAACCTCCTCTAGATGATACTAATTTTCTAAATTAAATTTTACCGGGCTTGATGTCTCGGTGAATAAAGCCCAGAGAGTGGACATACTCGATGGCACACGTCAGCTCCGCCACATAGAACCTAGGACATGTTTGGATTAACAAAAGGCAACAAAGCAACTTCTTAATTTTTTTTACAAAATCAATATATCAGAAATTTTAAAATTTTTTTGACACAATTTCCTTGTAGTACAACAAATAATTTAACTATAAGTTTAGAATCCTAGGTTCAGGTTTACTACATAGTTAAAAAACCTTAACATTCTCATTTTACACTGGGTGAATATATACTACTTAATCAAGTATTGATCAAGGTAGTATATACCGCGTGTCTCAAGAAATTCGGCCAGTGAAAGTTAGAATGTATTTTTTTGAATTTGTTATTTTGCTAAAATAAATTCCGAAAATTTTTTATTTTCATCTTGGTCCCTCATCGTTGAAAACTAGGGTTGTCGAGGCCTCGAAATTTTCGAGGCCTCGCTTCGCCTCGAACCTCGATCCTCGAAATTTTCGAGGCCTCGCTTCGCCTCGAACCTCGATCCTCGAAATTTTCGAGGCCTCGCTTCGCCTCGAACCTCGATCCTCGAAATTTTCGAGGCCTCGCTTCGCCTCGAACCTCGATGCTCGAAATTTTTCGAGGATTCGAGGGGAATCCTCGAAATCGAGGCCTCGCCTCGACAACCCTATTGAAAACTAAAAAAATCACCTGAAACACAAAAGTGAAAAATCGGTATTTTCGGACAACAGGGTGATTTTATCTTAAGTAATGAATATTACTAGACTCTAAGACTATCTGTAAAAACAGAATTTCGTAAGACGCGTTCTATGCAAAAAACTTTAATAACTTCATCGGCCGCATATCTTGGAACAACTGTATTCAGTAAATCCAATACGGTATTTAGCAAATATTGGGTTGTAACATAAGTCATGGCGGTTTTTTAGTAATCAATTTTATTCGCTAATTATCACACACATGCGATATACTTTACATACCAATGGAAAGCTCATTCTTTGCTCCACAAGATCTTTGTTATTGTTTTTCTGGAATGATCAATTCTTGGTAATTTGTAGGCATAAACGATGGAGTGTCAAGTGGACAAGGATTTGCATTTTCGACATCACTTGCTTTTCGCTTTCAATCGTGGCGCGAAGGCTATAGAAGCAGCTAGGGAAATTTGTGCGGTTTACGGAGAAGATGCTATGCCAGAAAGAACGGCTCAAAACTGGTTTCTCAAGTTCAAAAGCGGAAATTTCGACCTTAATGACGCGCATCGCTCTGGCCGACCAATACTATTTACCCAGTGTTTTGCAAAAATTCATATTTGAATTCAAAATCATGTTTTTGGCATTGTGTTTTTGACCCACTTTTTTAAGACAGTGGTCATGTACAAAAAGTAGGTCAAGAAAACAATGCCAAAACACGATTTTGAATGCTAAGATGGTTTTAGGTCACCCTGTACTACGAAAAAACATATTTACCTGGCCTTTATTAATTTGTTAAAAAATTTGAAAAACATGCATCTAACAGCCGAAAAAATTGAATTGACCAAATGCTCCTATGCTCAATTTTTAGCTGAGAAGCAGGGCTCGGAAACGTATAAATTTTAACAGTCTCGACAAGTGACTCAATTTACTTATATATGGTGCCCAAAAAAACTTTACACTTTGAGTGTGCCTTTATGCTCCTTTTTGTTTTTTACTAACAGCACCCTCAAAGTGTGGGGGTTTTTTGAAACACCCTGTATCAAAAAAAAAAAATAATAATTTAAGTATAAATTACTTGTTTCAATAACTTTTGGTGTAGTTTACTATACATTGATTTACTACACAAACTCTTAAAATTCTTATTTTTTCGAAAAATATATTTACCTCGCTAGTCTCTCGCTGAAAATGCCATATCTGAAAATAAATTTGACGGGATATTTACATATTTTGACGGGTGTTTTCAATTTGAGCCTTAATGTTACTTTGAAAATAAATAAAATACCTCATCAAAAGCTGCATCATATCACCGCCTGGGACATACTTAACTGGCCAGTTAAACCAAAATAAATTAAGTAAAAGAAAAAATAACCAACCTCCATAATAAAATAAAGATTATGAGCATCTTGGAAAGAGAAATACAACTTCACAATCCAATTACTGTTAGCTTCCGCCTGACAATATCATCAATTTTAAACAAAAGTGACTATAATTTGTGTGCTAACTAACCAAAATATCTCGTTCAGCTTTGACATGGGCTGCCTGCTGCTTTTGTATAACATCTTCTTTGGATAGAGTTTTCATAGCGTATATCTCACTAGTGTCCTTCTGAAACATTCTCTATTTAGAGTGGTGTTAATTTGACCAACCACTACCTTCCTAACGAGCGTCACTTTACCAAAGGCACCCACTCCAATGTGGCGTATCATGTCGAACATATTCTTGTTCATTTTTTGCCTCTTCAACCTTATGTATTTGGACTCTTTTTGACGTAGTAATCTCAACATTTGGTCTTTCATCTGGTCGGTGAGACCGGCCATCTCCATTTCTTTGCTTAGCTAAATGATATTCGATTCGTTTTTGAAGTTCTCCATCAATTCTTAATATTTTGACTGCACAAATTTTTACGTTCTTAACATGGGAAGCCCCGACTGTAAGACCAGCATATTCTCGTGCAGAATTTTACGGAGAATCCGTACGGAGATCCCTAAAAAACTAAAAATGAAAAAAGTTGTGGCTAAAACAAATTCGGACACAAAAATGGCCCACCCTGTATTTGAAAATCTTTTGTTGTTAGTTCAATAAATTTGATGTAAGACGTCTGAAGTATAATTACCGATAGTCATAAATCAATAGTCTCGATCAGAGCTGCACCAAGTTTAAAAAAAACCCAGAAGCAGAAAAACAGAAAAACGGTATTTTTTCCAAAAAACAGAAAAACAGAATTAAAAAACACAGAAAAACAGAAAACCCGAACCAGAAAAACAGAACCTGACAGAAAGTCAACATTTTAGCAAGAAATTTTTTTTTGAAGCGTCTGTGCGCCACCTTAGACTTAAATAAAACAATCCATAAAATTCTTATCGATTTTTTATCGATTTTTTCAAACAGTTCTCGTTTGAATAAATTTTTATCGAAATCTAGAAATTTAATGATTTGGAAGACAGGATTATGGTATACCACATGTTCCCAAAAGTAAGTTTTGACCCCTAATTCGAACGTTTCAGGTCGTAATTAATACGAAAAACATGTTTTCCGGTGGCGGAAAGACATTTGCAAAAAAAAATTTGACCGAAATCGACCAAAACCACAGGGTTTCCGAACAATTCAGTGCTCGCATTAGCGTTTAGGGGCCAAGGCTGACCCTTTATACACCTGCCTGCCTTCGGCAGGCACCCTAATTCAATAGGAAGCCCCTTTGGGGGTACATTGTTCGGGCCAAGGGCTGACCCTTTATACACACCTGCCTTCCTTCGGCAGGCACTGGCATTGTTGAGGCGAAAGTGCTTTTTTATGCAAGAAACAATAACATTAGGTAGGCAGGTGTGTATAAAGGGTCAGCCTTGGCCCCTAAACGCTAATGCGAGCACTGAATTGTTCGGGAACCCTGTGGTTTTGTGCAGAACCCTGTGGTTCTGTGGTCGATTTCGGTCAATTTTTTTTGCAAATGTCTTTCCGCCACCGGAAAACATGTTTTTCGTACTAATTACGACCTGAAACGTTCGAATTAGGGGTCAAAACTTACTTTTGGGAACATGTGGTATACCATACTTTAGCCGATTTTTTTGTTTTTTAACGAATTTAAACGCCTAGAAAATGCCCTTTTTCTGGAAATTCCCTTTTTCACTTTTTGGGATGGCATCCCTGGCCCTAATGACGACCGAAATATGTCAAAATTTCGTCTAAAAGTTGGTCGAAAACAATTTTGCGAGGACTTCGTGCCCATGACGTTATATAACTTTTACCCATGATTTTTTTCTTTTTCTCAAAAAACAGAAGCAGAAAAACAGGAGGGACCAAGGAAAAAGTTGCAACCGATTCTGCAGTAGCGCCTAAAAACAGAACCCGGGTGCAGCCTGGTCTCGACCCTCATTTGGGGCATCCAAAATATAAAGCCACCCCTCCTATTAGAAAAAAATCCTATTAAAAAAATCGTTAGAAATCTTGAATGTAAAAATTTCGCCTTATACTACAGTTCCCGATTTCAAATAATTGTTAGTATAAGAGAATGAGTTATTTATTAGATATGTGCATTTATCCTCGGAACGTATTTCGGGATGAGTATTGAGGCTCAAAAAACTTCGGTATCTCGATAACTTAAAAATTTTGGTATAGCGAGAGTTGACTGTATAGCAAGAGTTGACTGTATAGCAAGAGTTGACTGTATAGCAAGAGTTGACTGTATAACGAGAGTTGAATATACAGTGACAGTTTACTGTGTAGTCTAATTCCAGCTGCTATAATTGACTTGTTAAGTACTACTGTAAGAAATTTTCTGAAAATATTAGCAAAATTGGTTAAAAACGATAAAGTTACGGACTAAAACAGCTCGGCAGTTACGATGTGAAACCCTCTATATAGAGTTTTTCGAAATTGATTAGTCACTACCATATGTTCCTTGTAAAAAAGGGTTTTTGAAAAAAATTTTAGTCAGAATAAAGTGATCAAAAAGCAAAAATTAAAAATTCATCAAAATTTTGACATTTTGAAAACCGTAAATACCCCCAAATAACCACCAACAAACCCCATAGAAGGGGTGGCTTTATTAGAGGGGGTGTCTCTAATAGATGGAGTGGCTCTGATAATAAAACTTGTTTCTGTACAGTCAACTCTCGATACAGTGTACCCTCGATATAGTGTAGATCTCGATATAGTGTATATATTTTGAACCTGATTTGGTCAGCCCTGAGCCAAACTGGCTTATAGTGTACCCTCGATATAGTGTATATTTTTTCTCGTCCCCGGGGCTACACTGTATCGAGAGTTGACTGTAATAAAACCTGTTTGAAAAGAAATTACACAAATTTTTCTTTAGGCGAAATATTTTAGATTTAACTATTAGAAGCACCTGAACAATGTCTCATTAGAAAGCTTAGTTTCTGCCCGTTTTCACGAGCTACCGAAATCATGCATGTGTATATAAAAGATTGAGCACCTTCTGATTTTCTGAACATACCCAAGTCACATTTGACGCTATTCAGAAATCGGTCGGAAGATCTAGCCAAATGGCTTTTTTTGAAAAACGGTTCGCAGATTCGTATTCTCCGTGAAATTCTGCGCCAAAATGTGCTGGTCTTACAAACAGGCCGGGTCGTGTTAAAGCCTAAACCCCTGAACTAAGGTACGTAACTTAAAATTTTGAAATACAGTACATTCGGCCAAAGAAAGTATGATTTTGTCCTTTTATGTTGAAAGGGCCTTTTTATCTAGTGCTTGATAATTTTTGAGAACCAAACTGAAGATTTTGACGAATCAATCAACAATCTACCGTTGGTATGTTTTATTATTATTGATTAATGTTGATTTATTCATTAAGGTTTGAAAAGTTTCGCAGTGGGGACAGAAGCCTTCTGGAGTTGGATCGTAGTGATTTCGATTAGCAGCTGAAAGCAACGTTGAATCTTTTTCCTGATATGACCACGCGTGAACTGGCTGAGGTGATTGGATCAACAAAATCGACGATCGCAAGGCACTTATACCTTCTTGGAATGGTAAGTTCATATTCATCCTTATGTTCTCATTTATCCTACTCCTTTTGTTTTAGACGTACAAATTCGGCAAATGGCTTCCACACAATCTGACAAAGAAGAATATCGAGGATCGTCTGAGAATCTGCAAAGAATTTTTGGCAAAGCATGACGAAGAAATGTTCCTCGACAAAATCATCACTTGCGACGAGAAGTGGATTCTGTACAACAACGTCAAGCACAAGAGGCAGTGGGTCAGGAAGGGAACCAAGGCTCGTCCAACAGCAAAGCCAGGCCATGCATTCAGTTTTCTGGGATAGCGAAGGTTTGCTTTTCCTTCTTAATTCATCCATTTATTACATCTTTACAGGAATCATTCACTCCGAATTCTTGCCACCAAATCAAACCATCGATCGGTTCTTCTACGCCGAGCAGCTGGGAAGGGTCAAAGAAGCGTTGACACTGAAGCGTCCTCACAAAGAATCAATCCTTCTTCTTCACGACAATGCTCGTTCTCACGGTATTTTCATGGTTTTTGGATAGTTTTGAAAACATTGTTTCAGTTGCCAATTACGTCAAGCAGAAGATTACCGATTTTGGTTGGACCGTGCTTCCTCATCCGCCGTACTCGCCTGATCTTTCGCCAACCGACTACCATCTATTACTCTCAATGGCCAACAATCTCAGCGGGAAGAAATTTAAGAGCGTGGACGAAGTCAAGGCAGCCGTCAAGAACTTCTATTATAAGAAATCCTCTGGTTTTTATGTTCAAGGAATTGCAAAGTTACATGATCGTTGGTTAAAATGTGTTGAATGTGAGGGTGGTTACTTTGAATAAAATATTGTTATGAAGACGAGTTATGGTATTTCTGACACCAGATTCGGAAAAATCTAAAGGTTTTTCGCAAAACTTATGGGACAACCTAATACTTATTTCGGTAATCCAGATCTTAGTTAGACTCTATGATTATTGGTGAGCTACTTAGTTTTTAAACCGAAACTTTTAGTTTTTGGAAAAACATAGTTATTTTGTAACCATAAGTCTTAGCTTTTGAAAAAATCTACTTATTTGTAAAATTTTTAGATGGTATCCCTGCTGTAAAGGCATGCTAAAGTACATAAAATAGGGTGTCCAGTAAATTTTTCAGAAGTCCGGGTCATTTTTTTCAGTGTTTAAAACTTTAGATTATCCGATGAACTTTCCGACTTTTTCGGAAAACGACCTGTTTGTACCAAGTTATTTCTCTGATTTTGACGTCACAAAAATAAGCAGTCGGTTTTGTAAAATCTTAGCTTAATTAAAGACCAACCTGCATAGCTCTTTGATTCCTCTCCCTATACTGCTGCACCAACTTCTCAATGTGCTGTTCCATAAAAAAGCGGAACATAGGTGCTCTACACGGCTTCACAAACCTCTCGTAGTCGCCAGTCTTGAGTCTGTTGGCTACAGTTTCAGGCAGTGGGGATGCACATCTGTTGACAGCTGGTTTTTCTACTTTAACTTGGCTGCTGCTACTGCTGCACAACTGGTCTGTATAGTTGACATAGCCAGCAGAGGGTTGGTCTGTGGATATTCTTATGTTTTGGATGGGTAAAGAGGGCGAAAAAGTGGTGCTGCCTTTGTTTTGGCTGCTCATTCTGATGGCTGCGGTACTGGACTGCACTTCCTTTTTAGTTGTTGGATTGACCTGGAGAATGGTGGTAGAAGGGGCATATTTAGAGCTACTGATTGGCACTGGTTTAATGCTGATACCTGAAGGTATTCTATCACTAGTGTTCCTCTCTATTTTGATAACTGTTGGTGAAGAAGTAGGAATTTGGGTTTGGCGTCTTAAAATTGCTGCAGAGGGGTGGTGGTCTTGGGTGGGGCATGAAGAGGAAGATGGAGGTGGCGTTTTTTCGTCAGACTCTTCTATGGAGTGGTAGCTGCAAGCAGGGATATTAAGGCATTGAAAATGTTAGAGTTTTTAGGACATAGTAAGAATTCTCTAAAACGGCCAATCTTGCCAATCTACATATAGTATTTTGATAGGTTTCTCAGTCACGCTTTTTATGTCCGTGACGTTTTTTAACCCACTTTCATTTTACACACCTCTTTTTTCTCAATATATCTAAGAGTGAACTGGGGCGTAGAGTTCACAAAACTCATCAGAATTGACATGTGATGCTTAAAATTTTGAGTTTTGCCACAAAAGTTGGTGCTACTTAGGTATTGTTATCCAGATGAAGGGACTCTTGAATGGAGATGCACTCAGGTAGGTAGGTAGTGTTTTCAGATGGAGGTACCTACATGATGGTTCTTAGATGGGGGTACTTATGCGTTGATACTCAGATAAGGGTTCACAAATAGAGGTACCCAGGTGGTAGTTTCTTTGTTGTTTCAAATTACGTTTTAGGCGCCAGATGGCGCCTGTTCGTCTTTTCTCAAAAATAAAATTACTTTTTTGTATGAGGGATAGACTGCGCTGCTTTCAAGTGCCTTTTTTGTTGTGAGTCAATCCAATTATTGCCATTGGACCATTGTGCAGCTCGAGGAAGAGGATGAGCACTTAGTTCAATATGAGCACTGGGTTGTTGGCTGCCATATATAGGTGGAGATTCTGAAGACCGCTAAAATGATTTAAAGTAACTAAAAGCCAATAAAACTTATCATTCAAACTATTGTTAAAAAATAATAAATGTGCTACAGCTCGAATAAGTCTTTTAAAGCTCATTATAGAGTGCTACCTGATATTTTTGACTAAGAACTCATGTAGAAAAACTTAATACTTAAAAAATGTAAAATTGGTTTTTCTTACTGGAAAAGCACTTCTACTGCTTCCATTCCCAAACGAGCCTTCATAGTGCGGGTGGTGGCATTGGTGAGGCAGGGACTGGGTGACCACAACTGGTTTGTTGCCTGAGTAGTGCTGCTGCGAAGAGGATGGTCCAGCCTGTGTCTGCCAATTGCTGCCCCCGATGTTGACGGTAGTGCCGAGAGGTGTTGCTGACGAGTGGGACACTACTCCGTACCGAGACAGTGCTGCCTAAATACTATCTATTTATAAAAGTTCAATGGTATTTTGGTTAACCCTTGATTGGCTGCTTAAGGCTTGTTGTGTGAGGGTGTCTCCCAGGTGGTTGGAGGGTGATACAGAGCCATAGCCTCTGTTGTTGTGGTTGGAAGTAGGAGCGTGTTGCATGTGCAGTTGCTGCTGGGTCAGGTTTTGCTTAATGTTTGACAAAACTTTGGCCGCATCCATCACACTGTTGAAGTTAACCAGTTTCAGGGCATAGTAAGCAGCTTCCTGCAAATCGCTTTTTGGTGCTTATTCATATTTGAAGGTAAGAGTTGTTATGTTTGACACGTTCAGTATTTTTTCATTATTTGTTAAATAATTGTGGTTACGTTGGTAAGCAACATGAATTGGTAAGCAACATGAATTGGTTAATTCATGTTGAATTGATTTTATCCCTCAATGGGGGGGTTTGCCTTGGTTCCCCCTGTTATTATTTTTTGCGCTGTTTTAGGTTTAGGCAAGGCTAGGCCAGAGTATGTAAGATGGACTCAAAACTAAGTCTAAGATATTTTTGAGTCCGTCCTATCATACGCTGGCTAACCTTTGCCCGAGCCTAAAAAATTACAAAAAAACAACAAGGGTACCAAGGCTAAATCGACCCCCCATTAAGCCTCAAACTACTAAGTGGGTCTTTTCGACCCTTTTAAATGTTTTCAATAACGCACGTTTCATACAATCATTTTTGTTTCAAGGCAAGTAATACAAAACGACTGTATTAAGGGTTTTTTACAATTAGCAGCAAAACGACAATCAGCTAAAAATTTTTTTAAATGGTTTATCTCATCGTCTTTTGCCAGAATACATTTCGACAATCACTGTTTTGACCAATATTAAGGTAGCACTTTTTCTGCACCTTTCAACATTAGCTATACTTTTACTATTTTTAAATGAGCCAAAACAGCAGTTCAGATGAAGCGAATAGTTCTGAGGAAGAAAAAACTTTTGCAAAGAAAAAGCACAAATTCAATTGGTCAAGAAAATGTTGCTAAGCCAGAATCTAGCCAAGAAGGAAGCCAGAGAAGCAATGAGTCAACACCAGTTCGAAATTTGAAAGAAGCGACAAAAGCAGTCCTGTTGCAAGATATTCAACTTAATTTCTTGAAAAGTCAAAAATTCAAAGATTTGGTGATTTGTGAAGGAAACTATTGCTAAATATTTTAATTTGCCATGTATATTTCCGACCAATCTAATTTGGTACAAAATGCCAGAACAAATTGTGTCATTGGCGATGTCGAAGTTTCGTGAAGGATGCAAGATCGGGTCGACTCTAATGAAGCATCAGGCATTGCGTTTAAAAAGTCGAGTGATACAGTCACTCTGCAGAAGCTTTTGACCTCAAATTCGAAGTATTCATCTTGAGACAGCAAAGCTTGCTAGCAGAATGCTGTAAATACTTTGAGTTTTCTACCAGATAACATCGATAACTATTTGCGTAATCATGCTTTGTTGACTCGTTTGGATGTGGTTTAGAAATTTTGATCGTTGTTGTCTATTATTTTGTTGAAATAAAAATTGGGGTTAGGATATGTTTAAAAAATTTCAAATTCACGCTGTCTTGTTCGTAACTGTCAGTGAAAAATCGTGAAGACACCTAAAATATGTTCTGATATAGTCTGTACGGTAGCGCTCTATCCGTTCATTCTTGTTGGTTCCGAAGAGTGCAAGATACAAGACATTAAAATAGAAGGCGATTTCGTTTTCTTCTTTCGAATTTGCCCTTGTTAGAAATTTCTGGCCAAATACTTCCTCTGGCCCAAATGTTCTTCGACAAAACCAGTGATTGGCAAAAAGACGATGCGCCAAACATTTAAAAATATTTTTAGCGATTGTCGTTTTGCGCTAATTGTCCAAACCCTTAATTGTCGTTTTGTCTTTTGTCACGTAGTGATTGTCGTTTTCTCTAATTGTCGTTTTATAGGTGAGCCGTCTTTTCGACCCTTTTAAATTTTTTCAATAACGCACGTTTCATACACTTCAATTTTTGTTTCAAGGCAAGTAATACTTCATTTGAAAGCTTATTTATTGCTGTATCTAGCAGTGTTTTTTTTAAAACACCTTATCAGCTATGATTTACAGCTAAAATTAGTAACTCATTCATTTTTTCTGAAAATGTGTTTATCTCATTGATGAGAAATAAATCAACATCGTTCGGTGCAATATATCAGCCTTTCTTTTTGCTACCTCCCTGCATTAAGGTTTGCCCTCGCCAACAGCCGGAATTGGCCTTGCTTTAAAAACGTCAGTTTTGCACCTATTTTTAAATGCCTAAAAAATCCTTTTTTTTGGTAGAAAGTAAAAATCTGAATGCACAGACAGAAAGAGCACAAAAAATCGATTTACAAAGATAAATATCAAAAACCATAATTGTTTTGCAGTTTATTGAGAAAAAACACAAAGTTTGCTAAGCTGTGAAATCTTGCCGTAGTTTTAGGGTTAATATATAAAGCCGCAACAATTCCGAAATTTGAATTGACGGGCGACAATACTCGAGCAATGTATTCTTTTAAGTCATTCAACTTTTCTTTAAATTAATTGAAAGAATATTGGACTTAAATGACCATGAAACTTGATAAGCACATTAATTTGCGAAATCTGAATTCTCGCGGGACCAATCTAATTTGGTCAATAATGTTTTCAAATTATTTTTTGTGTCCATTTTAAATTTGAATTTTATTATTTACTCAATATAGAAAACAACCGACTTTCATTAAAATTATACAAAATGTCCGCGGACAAATTGCACAAATTTCACAAAGGTTGCCGCATGGAACCCTACATTAACCCATTTTTGCCGGAATTAATTTTTTATTTTTTCGACTTTTTGATACGGACCATTATAAGGCAAATTACCACTTATTTTGCAGTGGCTTAAGGATGCAAAAAATTTGCTTAAGTGCGAAATTGTTGAAAATTCCAACCCTGTCAAAGCCTCCTTGAATGAGAGCATTGATCATTGTGCGTTGTACCTCCTCCGATGGTTCACTGTTGCTTCCTGTGCTGCTGGTCATACTATCCGATTTAGGACCTGTATTGTTAGGTGAGAACTGTTCATTGAGCTGCTCAAATGGCCTCAGCGAGTCTCGAATGAGGTCCAGTTTGTCGCGGTGATGGCCGGGCTGCTGTAACTCAACAAAACCTGGTCAGCAACCAACAAAAACAACCAACCTGGACCTGACCATTGCTGCTGCCTGCTTCCATGCTGGAAGATGCAGTGGTGGTATATGGAGGAGTCCTGGACGAAGAAGATCCATCCAAATAAAGCATAGTAGTGTTGCCCCCACTGTTGGGGGAGTGTTGTCTGTGCTGTTGTTGCTGTATTAAGTAGTTAGGTGGGTGGGCATTGCGGTGAATAGGCGAGGAAGAGGGAATGTTCATGGCACACACAAATGGCTAGCTTGATAGAGCACTTTGGAAGACTAGAACATTAAGAACAGTTGTTGTAGCACAAGTACATGTATGGCTGTGGTTAGAATACCTAAAATTTGTATAATAATGCTTGTGATCATTATTTTAAACAAGTGGGTATAAATACAAGTTGTGCTTGAAGAGCTCAAAGTCAAAGAGTCAAAGAGCAAAATTCATTTTTGTACGAGCTTTACACGTGTAAAGCTCGTACAAAAATGGTAATTTTACAATTTGTAGACTGTTTTCACATTTGCCCGTTTTAGATATGTCTGAGGCCGAAGGACTAGATGCTCTGAACAAGTGCTTGGTGGAAATTAAGAAGCGCTCTATGGTCAGCTAGAATACATTCAGCGTGATCATCATCGACAAAGATGGAGCCAGTCATTTGGACGACATCAAGTTCTAAATTATGTGCATATGGATTATTGTTATTGTTTTGTTGCAGAAGTCCATTATAAAGAAACTTTTGGTCTATTTGAGTTTCTAGGGGAAATATTGGCGTTTTGCGAATAAAGTCTTCTGACTGATTTAATTATGTGGTCCAAGCGCTGTACGTTGCACAATTCCCCGATTGTGTGGGTCTGCAGGCTCACACGAAGAACTATTATGTGTGGAATCGGTTGTATGATGCTGAAGTAAGAGGTTTTGATGTAGATGTTCTATTGGCTTGAATTCGCGCAGTCTGACTTTTTCGATATTTTTGTATTTGAGTTATTTCATAGCAAAATTTGACGCTGTACCGCCTTCGTGTATGATGTGCGATGTGTTATGGAAGGTTAAGATGGTGTAATTCTGTTTCAAAAAGTTCATATTTTGCTAAAAAGAATTACAAGGAAAAGGTAGAAAAAAAGAAACCAATCAAATTTGAAAAAGACTCTTTCGAAAATCTTGGCTTTTTATCTAAAAATGAACCAAATAGATTTTTGTGTTTTGAAACACTGTGTACACACGTTATGCTCAAATTTATAAAATCTGCTTTCCCGCTTATTCACACTCGGCTCAGCCGACTACCGGTGAGAATAATTAGTTTTACCTTTTTTTACACTTTGTAGTTTTACTAATAAACCAATTTTTGACAAAATGTCAAATTTTTACCAAGGTTGGTAATTTTTTTAAAATTTTTGTTCAAGTATTTTCGAGATTTGAATATTTTACCAGAAGAAACGACATAACAAGTATATTTAGAACACTAAACTAACTAAACAATTTATTAGACCCTAGTATGTTAGGCACTATTTGAGAATAAACACTATCATACAGCAAACAATGTATCAATGCTAATCAATAGCCATAAATTCTAGCGAAAGAATGTAATGTTTGCGTGTTTACAAAAAGTTCCGACTACGCTGCTGCTGTTAAGTAGTGGATGTGCAGAAAATGTGTGTGTATGTGCTGTGTTTTCGTAGTGCTGCACTGGCCGAGACACACACAGAGATAAAGAGACCAACCAAAAAGTGAATAATTATTGATTGGTTGAGATCGATTAGCAGCAGCAACTGGCCTAACACATTCCTTTGCCATACATAAACACATTTCAGTGATTCATCTAGCCAATTTAGATAACATTATCAATGAAAACACCCAACTATCATCATTTTTCATACCTTTAAATTATATGTACGAAACTTATTGCACTTAAATATACAAATAAGCGTGGGTTTTCAGGTAAATGACCATCCTTTCAAACCGCCTATTCAACCAATTTTTTCCAATTTTTACGTTGACTGTGAAAACGGCGTAAGTAAAATGCCCAGGGGTGGCGTTCTATTAGACAGAATACGTAACCTGAGGCCAGAGAGGTAGGATGACAGCAAACACGAAGAAGAGAGCCAGAATTTTTAACCGAAGGATAAAAATAAGAATAAAAGTAGAAGATACCAAAGCAAAAAGACTTCAAGAGACGTCAACGCCTTGTGGTGCCGGTGTTAATAAAACAATTTATTTGCAACATAGTTATTAGCATGCTATAATATACAGGAAAGCTATTGAAGCATAAATAGCAGTCCATAAGGCTGATTTGATCGTTTCTGGTCCAGGTGTCTTTTGATTCTTTATTGCGCAGTCGAAGTTGAAAGAGATCAAAAAAACTCTAAAGAGTGATAAAAAAAGGATCTGAAAGAAGCTGAAAGTCAACTTAGTGTTTTGCAAGATGCTGCTCAGAAGTTTGTCGAAGGGGTGGAAAAGCAATTTACTGGGGTTCGTGGTAAGGGGGAAAGAAGAAAATTGACAAGAAATCAATGCAAACAACATTAAAATTTAAAAAAAATCCGTGACAAAAGATATCAACACAAAAGAAGCAATTGAGATCTTTAGTTATAATGCTGTTATGTTAAAACCTGTGTTGTAAATCTTAGAATTACGGCACCGGCTCACGGCACCGACCCTGAAATTTTTGGCACCAGCTCACGGCACCGCACCGGTGCCGTGAGCTGTCGGTGGCGCACCAATGTTAGTTACTGTTTTTTCACTGGCGTCGATTTATGTCACCGACCTCGAAAAAATCCGGCACCGGCTCACGGCACCGACTTAAAAAATTTGCAACTTACAACACTGGTTTAAACATCACCTTAAAAATCTAGATGTCATCTGCTACATATTTTAGCGACGGAGAGAGACGCGTTCTTTTAATTTAAAATTTTTAGTGAGAAGCTGTTGAAAAGAGTTTTTTTCATCGAATTAAGCAGAAGAAAAAGAAAAGTTTAGGAGGTGATTTTGAGTCACTTCTAAAAAATCAGAGTATCGGGGGATCAACTGAAGAGGACAGGCAAGAAAACATATTGAAAATTTTGATAGCTCACGATTGAAAAACGACACCTTGGTTTGCTTTTTTGTAAGAAAATTCATGATTCAGCTGGTGTATTTCAGCTCAAAAGACTAAAACATTTTTGATGAATACCCCTGTCGCCAAAACTTTTTTCCATGCCTATGGTTAACTATATGAGCTCTTGCTTTTACCGAAAATCACAAAGTTTTATATTTTGGTTAGAAATAGCAGTGTGGAAGTAGTAGAGAAACACAAAGGTGGACACACTCTTCACGCCCAATTAACCAACAACAATTATTAATCAAGGGGGGGAAGGCAATGAATGACTTTAAAAGGAGCACCACCATTTCCAAATGTAATAATCAGCCTGATTTTAAGCATTAGTCATCTTCCAAAAATGCAGCCATAAGGCGAATTATGTGCCGTATTTTAACATTAAAAACTTATAAAATTTACAAAGATACAGTTGAACGCCTTAAAGAAAAAATTTTAAAATTGTAAGTACAGTCAAAGAACCACTCAAGTTCGTTCCCGCCCCAGATCCGACATTTTTTTACCCTTGATTTTGAAACATGTTGCCAGTTCTAATTGTTTCGTCTAGTTCGGAAAATCGAAAAAATTTTGATTATGCCGGTCGTTTTTCAATAGACTTTGTCCTAAAGACCAGCAACTATCGATTTAACGATAGAATCACTCCTCGATAACCCGAAACCTCTAAGGACCGCCCTTAAAAAGCCTGGTGATCGCAGCTCGAGTGACCCGATTTTCGAAAAAGGTCATTAAATCGAGTGTTGTGGGCGTTTATAGAAAAATTATTTAGTTGCAACGATCGGAATAACAAAATTCTGAAGAATATCAATTGAAGAAAAACACAAAAATTGAGTTAAAAAAGTGCTGCAACCTAGGCAGGAACGAACTTTGAGGGGTGTTCTTAAATACAGGTTTGACTGTACTGCAAAATAAAGAATTTTCGAAAATGCAAATTAATTTTATGTTTTGCCTAAAAGCACGCCTTATTGATAAACAGACCAGTAAAAAGGTCGGGAGAAACAAGCAGCAGCAACAAATTATAGATAGAAGGGATAGGTTGAGCAAACTCTAAAATTCCTCTTTTTGCTTTCCAACAAATATAAGAGGCCTACACACACAGATCAACCGGCATAGAGTGGAATGTGTCAGAACTACATTCCATAGCTTGTCTGCCTGCCTCTCCAATAAAAACTGAGAAGAATGTAGTTGTAAAGAATGTCTTCTTTGTCTTTCTGCTGCAGTCTGCTTTTATTTCTTCTTTTCTTTATCTGTGTTTTATGTCTTGTCTGCGTCTCTGTGATTTTCATTATCAAACGAAAATCTTTACTCTTAAACTGGCTAACGAAAAATCAATACAACTACTACAAATTATGAAAAAGAATTAGATCGGGCCCAATTTGGCAGAAAAAGTAGCCAAAATTTAGCCAAAGCCGCAAGGGATCATAAGGGATATAAGAAACGTTATAGTAATGGCTTAATACTTTTCTACAGTTTTTCACCATGTTTGGAACATTTTTAAAAAAAATTGCTTTTGAAGATTAAATCCAGTTTTAGGTTTCATAAAACTTTGGTTCACTTTTGTTCCTCCACGGAATTTTTTTTGTAAAAATGCTCAAAACATGATAGAAAAAATATTAGGCCATATCTATAAAAAAGTCAAAATTCCCTTGTGGTTATGACTGTATTCTAATACAGGCTGAGTCAAGTATTTTAAAAACTTTTTTTGAACATAACTTTTTTTAAAACGCGTACAGTCAAACCTCGATAATCCGCCACCCCATGGGACCGGTCCAAGAGTGGCGGATTATCGAGGATATTTGCTCAAATAAAGACCAATGTGGCGGTTCATCAAGGTTTTCAATTTATTCTAAGACATAACATAACACAAATTCATATAACAACAGCAAAATGCGGAGAATTAGGAGAAATAATCAGTGAGTTTCTTCTGTTTTTTTCTTGGATCGGAGTTGGTAGAAAGCTTTGTCCAGGGCATCACTGTGCTTGAGAATAGTCGGACCAAAAACAAAAATTCGCAAAAACTTTAACGAAAATCCACCTAATTTTTCTTAAGACTCTTAGCTTTCGTTTGCTACATAAAACGTTTGAGGGGGAGGGATTTTTTCTTTTCGCATTTTCCATAACAGAAAGTTATTTTTTAACATCTTCTTTTATATTTGACTTAAAGTCTGAAATTTCAACTGGCCTGTACTCAAACTTTCAAAGGAAAAGTTGAAAATCTGATATTTATGACCTACGTCTATTTTTTGATTTCACGTCAAATGGGCTAGTAATAAAAAATTTGTAAAAAAAGTGAAAATCTGAGGTGTCCAGAAGTGGGGTTGAACTCGCCAGATCCCAAGGAAAAAGGCTTTTTTGGGCGTACTGCGTCATAAAATTTAAGAAAATGTCACCTACTGCCAATATTTTGCTGTTTTTAAAAGCCGTGATATACCAAAACATTTCTTTTTGATTTTAAGCTAAACGTAAAAGAAACACGCGTTCTACAAAAAGTTATGTTCAAAACAAATGTTCCAAAATTCTCGAATTACTCTGTGTATCTACATATCTAAACTGGTCCATAGTTAAGCCTTGAAGTTTTTGCTTTGGTCGTTTCTTAAAATATCGTCGAAATTAATTGGAATCTTGACAACAGTCTCAGGATCTTCTTTTGTTTCAACATTCTGAAAAATATTTTAAATTACAAATCGCTAATAAATCTTGATCAAAAGGAACTTAACCTCGTTAGGTATGTAGATGAAAAGTTTACGCGAATTTTTCTTTTCACAGTAGGCTTTAGTTGGAATTTTTAAGTCTTCATAAATGGGTGTATCACCAGGGGTAGCTGGAAGATTTACGGCCCATCTGGCTAGTTCATCTGCCTAAAAGCAAAAAAAGATATTTTCGCTAAAAAATTTAGGATTTTCGCTAAAAAATTTCGGGATCCCGTCGGGATCCCGTTCAAATTTCGGGATTTTTCCATTTTTTGTTTTTTACAAGAAATTACACTTAAACGTTACTCTATGACTACAAATACACCTTCAGTAAACATTTTATATTTGGCTACGCTTCACATAATGGACATACCTAGTAAACTCTCACGATCAGACAAACTCAAAAGAGGCTTAAATGTCGGCTGGTCAACACTGGCGAAGGGAAGGTTAGCACAAGCTATGTGATGAACCACTTTTTTGTCCAACGAAGAGAGTTCTCCTACAAATCAAAAGAATGTTTCAAAAAGATAACGCAGCTTTGAACAAGTAATAACACCTTTCGGCAAAATCTTTACAAATCGAATCATAGAGTTCTTTTGAGCCTCTTGCTTTTCTTGCAGATCTTTGAGTTTCGCAGCAAATTCATCGTGTGATTTTGCGTGAACGAAAAGCCCTTTTGTGCTGCCATCAGACATTTTGATTGATTTTTTGCACATTCCACATTTGGCTTCAAACGACGACAGTTTCTCGAAAAGTCCGATACTCCAGGTAACGCTCATAGCTATAACAATCAAGTAAAAGTTATATCGGAGAGAGAGCAAAAGAATCAATTTTGCAAAAAATGCGTAAAATGTATGTTTTTATATTTGATAAATTTCCGTCGGGATTCATCAAATTTCGGGATCGGGATCGGGATTTTGGAAAATGATCGGGCGGGATTTCGGGACGGGATTTTCGCCCAAAAGTCGATCGGGCGGGATCGGGATCCCGTCGGGATCCCGTCCCGTTTCCAGCTCTAGTAAAAACACAGTAAGCGTATCAACTTGTCCACAATATAATTGATTTGAAGTGCGAAAAAAGGTTTTTCTACAAGGACCTTCAATTTTCTCAAAGGAGCATGCTCACCTGTTTAAATTTGTCCCCGCCAATTCAAAAAATTTTTCCTAATCATTGAACTTCTGTACGGATTTTTCAGCTTGGTTTCTAGCAAAACAAGGCCCAGAATTTAATTTTAGGTGTAGTTTTGTTAGAAACCAAGTTGGAAACTCCGTACAAAAGTTCAATGGTTAGGAAAATTTTTGGGGACAAATTTTAACAGGTGAGCATGCCTCTTTAAACACTTGTGGACAAGTTAAGGCAGTAGTACTTACAAGGGACACTCTCGAGCTGTTTTTTCAAACACACCTAATTTTGATTTTTTCAGTTAGCGAAAAACTATTTTTCATAAGCTGTAGAGGACCTTACAGCAAGTACGAATGGTGGCTGGATATGTTTAAAAGTTTTCTTACACGTTATGCAAAGTTTTTAAATCAGTCTTTTTAAAGTCAGTCGCCTCAATTCTAGCCAAATTCAATTTGTTTTTGAGCTCTATCTTACAAAATATTTCAAGTAAATTAAGTAATATTTCAAGTGATTAGTATCGTTAAACAAGTGTACTAACCCTCAAATTGCCAACATATCCAGCATGACCTGTAATGTGTTGGAAGAACACGCCACTGGGAAATTCTCTAGCAAGGTTTCTTATTTTCAAAACATCAGTGCAAAAAATGCAGCCTTCAGGCATCCATTGAAGAGCCAAAATCAAGGCTAGGTAGTCGGTGTAGACCACAATCTGTTTACCTCTGAAATAGGACACTGGTTTTACAAAAATAGTTTTAAAAGTCAAACATGTATATTTCAGGTTTCGTATTTAGTTTTAGATTTTCCAGACCACTCAAAGCAGCCGTTACTTCGCCATATCCACTCGTGTTAAGTTCTTTTTTGTTTTGTTGTTTCAGTCTTAAGCCATATTCAAAAAGTAGCTTTTCACCAACTGCTGACCAAACACCAATCCCAACAGGTCCATGCCCTCTTTGTGAAGCATCTGTGTAAATCTGCAAATATATGTAAACATTTACAGGTATTTACACCTAGAACAGAACGACTATTGAAAATTGACCTGCCACTATCAACACGCGACACTATTGACTCGCGACACTATTGACCTGCTACTATCAACTCGCGACACTATTGACATGCGACTATTAACTCGCGACACTATTGACCTGCGACTATTAACTCGCGACACTTTTGACTCGCGACAATCAACTCGCGAAACTATTGACCTGCGACTATTAACTCGCGACACTATTGACCTGCAGACTATCAGTAACTCGCGACACTTTAGATCACCGACTATCGCACTCAAGATCACTATTAAGATCCTGATCGACGCTATCAACTCGCGACACTATTGACCGCGACTATCAACTCGCGACACTATTGACCTGCGACTATCAACTCGCGACACTATTGACCTGCGACTATCAACTCGCGACACTATTGACCTGCGACTATCAACTCGCGACACTATTGACCTGCGACTATCGACTCGCGACACTATTGACCTGCGACTATCAACTCGCGACACTATTGACCTGCGACTATCGACTCGCGACACTATTGACCTGCGACTATCAACTCGCGACACTATTGACACGCGACTATGAACTCGCGACACTATTGACACGCGACACTATTTTTCGTAGTTCTGGAAACCTGTTTGAGTTTGTTCTAACATACGCTATCCAACCCTTGCCTAAACCTAAAAGTCACAAAAACAGCAGGGGTCCCTTTGTTAGATAGGGTTTGATTGTTTTGAAGAATTCATAGTAATCACCTTAATTATTTCATCATCCTTTGCTTTCGCGAGAGAACCATTGCAATAGTCAATGTGGCCGAATCTGTTTCTTTCAGGAGAGTTTAGTCTAAGACCCTCTGGGGTTGCAGATCTTGTTCTGGTGAGAGCAGGATTCGGAGAATTGCGTTTTGGGCTCAAACTTCTGCCTCCTGAATTAAAAAACTACCTAATGAAAAATACCGACAACAAAACCTCTCAAAGTGCCACCACTTACTCATATATATTCTAAGTGTTAATTCGAATTCAGCGTTATCTATTTGCTTAGTAGAATTAGTAATAAAGAATACCCTTCCCCCAGTCTGACCCCCCAAAATCGCTGTAACTAGAATTTGATTTTTAAAAATTTGATTCTGCGCAACTTCGTGGCGCAGGAGGCATGGAGTTTTTGATGCGCGCACTCACTTACCTCAGACACAAATCACTAGAAAAGGACTCTTGGTCATAAAATGCAAATAGAGGCTCTTTTTGCCACGCTCCAGTAATTGAAACATGGTGGGAACAGCCAACGTATCAATAATGGCCCTCTTTTAGTGTTTAGAGATGTTTAGAACACATTTGTCCGTTTTACTTATTTCGAACACAATTTCCCTTTTATATACTCGGACACAATCGGCACCGGACACAATTGACACGTACCGAAGGAAACAGTAGTTAATTTTAAAACACAATATTCGTGCTTGCAATTTGAAAAATAGCCAGTTATAATTGTGTAGACCAGACAGCAGAAGTACTGATATTCTCAGCTCTTTGGACCTATGTAAATATTAACATCAAAATCTCATGCGGGTGACCAAGGCAAAAAGTCGGGTTAGATGGTGGTGTTTTACTTAGATCTGACCAGGATTCTGTTTTTCATTTTTTTAACTCTAATCATTGTCAAAGCTACCCTCTCATGTATACTGTCCTCATATCCATCCTGGTGCCGACATTTTACCTAATCGCAAGACCGATTGTGCTAGATCTAAACTTGCATTCAGAATGTATGAGCTAGGTTTACACCTTGGGATATTTGTTTGTGAATAAAAAGAATACTTTGACCAATGTATTTGTTGTTTTGCACTGAAATATTATTAGAACCAAAGTTGAATAAAAACTTATTTTATTTACCTTTTGCAACTGGTGAATTGACTTTTAGGGGCTTTTTGGTCTCCACAGCTAAATTAAAGGACTCATTTATAATAGTTTTGTTAACGCACGTTTTAATGTGTGCAAACCAATTTAAAGGGGTTTTTTTTATCACATACCTCTAAAATTTTAAATTTAGTGCATTATGAAAAAGCGAAATATTTTGCAAAATAGTCATGTTTTTCGTACCTATGGTGACCATGATTTAATCGATTTCGACCATCCATTTAAATTTTTTCGATTTCGACTTCAACTTTCTTCGACTTCGATTTTGAAAACACTGCTATGGTCTGATTTTTTTTAATTTTGGTTCTTTTTGTGCCATTTGTTTGAATTCGCGCCTTTTGAATTTTATATATTTCTGCTCTTTGGAGTGTGTTTTAATTTTTTTTTATTTAGGCGAAACTTTAGGCGCAGGGTAAGCCAGCGCACGTTCAGACGTGCTTAAATGTGTTTTCTAAATTAAAAAATTGAAATTGAATCAAAATTGAAACAGCCGCGAATTTAAAAAAAATGGCACGAAAAGGAGAAACGTCTACCCAATTTTTTTTTTCAAAGTTTTCCAAAAAAATTTTAAAATTTTTTCAATTATTTTAAAATACAATTCAAACTTTTTATTTATTCTAAAGCAAAATTCAAGCTCGAAAAGTAGAGGCGAGCTAAGGAAGGAGGCAAAATCAGTCTTTTTGAACTGTATTACATTTTTAGGCAAACTGTTTGAGCGACTCACTTGTTTTAATGAAACGAGCTTATGAAAAGAAAAAGGTTACGCATGTTTGAACCTTAGCGTATCTGTGAAAAAAGTTTAAAGCTATGTTTCCCGGGGTCACACAGTGTTTATTATGGCCCTAAAGTCTACCTGTCCAGCCGTCCTCTGTCTGTGGAGAATCGACTTGAGCAGTAGGGAGAACAATTTGTGGTGGTGGAATTCCTCTAAATAAATCTGCAAAATTACGATTTATTTTGCCATCTGGTTTGGGTATTGCTTCCATATTATTTTGCTTTTGTTGATTTTCTGTGTTCCATACATACTTATTGTTGGCTGCTATGGCATCCACTGGCTGTCCAACATTTACTTTTGGTGGTCCATTCAAAGGTTCCATCAAACGGCTTGCTTGCCATCCCATAGGTTTCACGTTTAACTGCAGCGGAATCTCCTCAACTTTTTCTGGTATCACAGAATCAGTGGCAGTCAAGTTGGGCCGGTCAGGTTGCTTCTCTTGTTCAGGCTCATTGGTGCCCACTTCTGAAGCCTTACTATTCTCAATATCTGGTAGTGGTTGATTAGTTGGGTAATTGTGTTGAGTATCATTGTCTTCCTCAAAGCTGGAGTTGACCTCATAGAAGGTGGACTGGGCACTTCCTTCAGCCGAATAAAAATATTCTTCTGGCGATGTCTCAGGAACAATGGCTAAAGGTCCGCCTTTCTCAGCCTCTTTTTTGTACTTTTTTTTATTTTTGCGTTTTTGCTTTTTGGGTTTGATTGGGATTGAATTTTTGTCGCCGTGTAGTTTAAGCGTGTCTGAGATCGGTTGGTGAACAAAGTTGTATAATTTGGAAAAAAATCCTCGGCTGGGTGCATCGATGTCATTGGAAACGGCTTCGGCTAAAGTACAGTATATGTAGTCCTCCAAAAAACCACTTTTGGGCAATTTTTCTAGTGTTTTAGCCCCTGAAACGTGTAGAAAACATGTTTTTAGGTGGCGGAAGAACCAAAATTTTACTTTTTGTCTTGGGGGACCAAGGCAAACCAGGATAATTTCAGCCATTATCGATTTTCCACCATGTTTCTAATACTGAATCCTTGCGATTTTGTTTATTTAAGATTTTTTAATAGCACATATCGCGTTTAACAAACAGACTTCGAAAAATATTTTAGCGAACAGTGTTAGCCATGTTGAATTTGATCCGTCTTCATCAAATTTGCAGCTAGGGCTTTGCTTGAAAATGAGGTCCCCAACCCGCGCCTCTTTTCATTTTCTGTATTTAATACGATAAAAATAGAATTTCAACATAGTTTTAAATACTGAGACCTACCGAATGAAGAAACTCTGGTATGCATACATTTTTTATGCATCCAGAGTCACTTTGGAGTGATCTGTGTCTAAGGTATGTGGGTGTGCACATCTCAACTCCCAACCCCCAAGCCCCTGCGCCCGCTTCGGGAGTTAGAGATGCGCGCACTCACTTACCTTAGACATAATTCCGGGAATGCTCTTGACAATAAATGCAATAAGAAGCTTTTTTTGCCCGGTTTCAGCGTTAAAAATAAGGTAAAAAATCGATAATGGCTGAAATTATCCAGGTGGTTTGCCTTGGTCCCCCAAGACAAAAAGTGAAATTTCGGTCAAAATTTTTTTTTCGAAAGTTGTCTTCCATCACCTAAAACATGTTTTCTACAAAAACATGTTTTCTACACGTTTCAGGTGCTAAAACACGCGAAAAAGTGGCCGAAAATGGTTTTTTTGGAGGACTACATATACTGTACTCCTGCCATGTCTTCTTAAATTGTAAAAGCTAGTAACTATCAAGGCATTTTTAAAGTTTCCGCCACTAACCTCTATTCTTAATTGGTCATTCCTATTGTTTTTTTCGACTTGTGGTTAGAGCGCAGGTTAGGCCAGCGTACGTCAAGACGCTAATTCGGAATATTAAGTTCATCCTAACGTACGCTGGCATACTCTGTGCCTGATCACAGGCCAAAAGTGGGTGTGGACCAAAGCAAAATAAGGTACGGGGATTCTAATTAACAAAGTGCCGTTATTTGAATTCTATTAATCTATTATACATTAATATATATTATATTATTATACATTATATTAATCTATTATCTATTATACAAAAATCGTTTCTTATATTATTGGAATTCATACCGTAAAACTTCTATTGCCCCTCAGCATATTTCCGTCTCTGGAAACGGAACCGGGGGAAAACGGCTTCCAGAAACCGTTACAGGTACATGAAACGGAAACCAAATCGTTTCTTGAAACGAAAAACACGTTTCCGTGAAACCGTTTCACATTTTCGTTTCCGAAGCTGAAGCGGAAACGACTTGGCCCCCTTTTTGAAACAACATCAATAAGAAAAGCGCTGCAACAGGGCCTCTTGCAGCGAAATTAATCGCAAGAAACGCGTTTTCGGTGAAATGGAAACCGTTTCGTGACACCGAAATGTAATTTAATTAATTTTGGCCTCAGATCTGGCATATTAGATAGGAACACATAAAAACAGTACCTAGGTTTTGCCTTGTAATTATCAAGGGAGGGCTTATAGTGGGGTGCTTTTATATTGAGAGTTGTCTGTATGCTATAAAGAAATAAGAAAAGAATCAACTTTTTCTACGAAAATCTTGAAAATGACAGCCCTATCAAATCCGTTTCAGTGAAACAAAAGACCGCAAAATGGAGAGCCATCTCACTGAAACGGATTCGTTTCCGTTTCTCGTCAGTGAAACGAAAAATTGAAACGGTTTTCGGAAACGAAGAAACCGTTTACGGAAACGCCCTTGCCATTTCCAGAAACGGAAGTATGCTGAGGGCCATTATATGGGTCTGTAATTTCTCAACCCTTTTGAAATTGCAAAAAACTGGGGTCGATCTTGAAATTTTAAATTTACATCCAAAATCTAAAAATCGATATGATTGGCGGCTGTTAAGAAAACGCAAATAACAGATTTGTAAAATATTTTCTCTGCCGCGAGATACAGACCTTCAAAATGCGTGTGTCTTTTTAGAGGCTTTGCGCCATTTTTTAAATTAAGAGAAACATAAAAATGTCCTATCTTTATGATCTGGTAAAACCAAGTTTTTTGACAAAATCAACAAGACTTAAGCACAAACTAATAAGTACTTGCCTGATTTCATACATACGAATTGTGTGCATATAACCAAAACTAGCAACATCAAAAGAAACATTGAAAAGCTTTGATTAGCCATTAATATTGCTAATTGCTAAAAATGAGTTATAAATTTGTTAAAGGTCATACCAGCTATAAAAACAGGCACCAGCGGTGTGATAGGAGCTGATAAACTCCTCAGATTTGGGCCAGGGAAGTAAAAGGAACTCCTGCCCGAAATTTTTATAAAGTTTTCAAGAAGTTCTTGCTTAAAAAGCATTTTACCGATTTCCTTTAGTCGGTAAATAATATTTTAATAATATTTTACAAGTAAATTTACTCGTAAATTTACCATCTCCCAACCCCAGTCAAAAACACAATGCCAAGAAAAAAATTTGAACGAGAAAATACGGTAGCAACGTACAGAGCTAGCTAAAACGGACAAAAACGGGCACTTGTTTATTTGGAGGAGGGGTGGACGCCTTTTTTGTTTAACTGTGAACAGTCTTTAAAATTCTCTTAAGTAATTTTTATGCTAGAAACGATAAAAAAGGAACTTATTTACTGGTGGGTTTGTGGTGTCGGGGGGTTTGGGCATGGCTGGTCGCATTTTTTACTAATTGGTAAATCATGTTTAAACGACTCCTAAGTAATTTTTATATGCTTAAAACGATAAAAAAGTTATTTTTGGACAGTTTTCTACACAAAAATAGATTTTGTGAAAAAAAATTTGACCAAAATGTGACTTTTTTCCTCGAGGGACCAAGGTATATCATCTTATATTAAGGTATTCTACCGAAATTTGGTCACTGGAGCTGAACACAAAGATCCACTATCTGCAATCATGTCTAAGGTAAGTGAGTGCGCAGCTAACTGTAGTTAACTGTGAATAGTGTTTTAACGTCTCTTAAGTAATTTTTATATGCTAAAAACGATAAAAAAAACTCTTTCCCGGCATTTCCCCTACTAAAAAGTCAGGTTTTCAAAAAAATTGCTTACCACAAGTTGACCAATTGCCTCGGTCCCCCAAAGTAAGTAAACCAAAAAGGTACCTGGATATCCTTGAAAATACCAAAAAGATGGGATTCGAACATAGTTTTGTTAGCTGGGGCCTACCGCATGAAGAAACTCTGGTATGCAAGCTTTTTCATGTATCAAGAGTCACTTTCGAGTGATTTGTGTCTAAGGTATGTGGGTGTGCGCATCTCAAACCCAAACCACCAAACCACCCCGAAGGGGGCACAGGGGACTTGGAGATGCGCGCACTCACTTACCTTAGACATAATTCCGAGCAAGACTTTTGATCATACATGCATTCAGAGACTCTTTTTGCCCAGCTCCAGTGATCAAAACATGGTAGGATACTTTACAATAAGATATTTTACCTTGATATTTTACGGGGACCAAGGCAATTGGTCAACTTTTGGTAACCAAATTTTTTTTGGAAATCTCAGTTTGTGGTAAGGAAAACGTAGGAAAGAGCTTTTTCATCGTTTTTAGCAAATAACTGAAGAGACGTTTAAACACTATTCACAGCTAACCAAAAAGAGGCGTAATCGTTTCGCCAATGAGGTCACTTCGCAATGGTATGTTTTCTAGGGTTGTCGAATGCAAATATTTGCGCAAATATTTAAGCAAATATTTGCGCAAATATTTGCAAAGATTTATGAAATGTTTGCGCTGAACGAAAAAAATGCGAGCTCTCGAGCATGCGAATCTCTTCAATAATCGAAAGCGGGATGAATTGGAAGGGTCGGAAGGGTCGGAAGTGTCGGACATTTTACTAAATATTTGCGAAATATTTGCAAATATTCGCGCAAATATTTGCGCTATTTTAAATATTTGCAAATTTAAACAACCCTAATGTTTTCTCCAATAGCTTCTTTTCTCAAGTAATTTTAATTCTTTGTCAGGCAAATATACACTCAATTAGTATATCATCTCACTGGCTTTAAAGTAGTAAGTAGTAATTTGCCTGACAAAAAGGTAAAATTACTTGAGAAAAGAAGCTATTGGCGAAAACATACCATTGGTGAAGTGATCTCATTGCCAAAAAGATTATGCCCCGCCAAAAAAAGGGCCCCATGTAAACAAGTTCCCAAAAACAAACCCTTTCAACCACCCTCCTCCCCCACGTTAGCGTTGAAAACGGAGTTGAACAATATGGAGGTTAAAGAAAATGCAGTTTGGAGTCTTTAGAAAAGGAAAGCACGTACGTACTAAATAAGGTACTTCTTCCGAATAAGCCCCTCTCCCTTTTTTGGTTGTTTTTAGGCCTTTATCATACAAATAATCACCCTGAAATTTAATTTTATAATGCCGTAACCCAAGCTTACACAACCAGCACCATAATAATAAATTATTTATTTAAGAGACTTTCAATTCACAGAGTGGACCAAGGCAAATTTTGAAAAATAAATTAAAATTTTTGCTAAATGTTATTTTTATTTTTTTATCAGGTTTGGAAATAGAAATAAAGATTTTTAAAAGATCAAAATCCTTGTCTAGTTGAAAATTTTGAAAATTCTGATGGGGGCCTATTCTGAAGAAGTACCCTGAACTATTTGTTTTGTGCAGAATATCACGCTGAGCTTGATAACTGAAAAAATTTCGGAAAGAGGAGGGATTCGAACGGGTGAATATTGGTAAATATTGATGACTCTAGTTTACTTTTTAATTGGAAGTGGCCTTGCTATTGAGAGTCTTAGTTGTTCAAGTTAGTTGATAGAGACAATTTCTAAGAAATCCTTGGATTCCTGAATTCGACCAACTTTGGTTAGTCGGGATTGAAAAACACAGGGCTGGACAATTTTTAGCACCTTTTGTTTTGACTATAAGTTTTCTTTCTGGATCGAATTCCAGATTTCTGTAAGCACACTTTGACTAAAAATCGACAAGAATTTTTTTTGGGTAAAATATGTCAAAAACATGATTTTTGCTTGGCCCCTCCTCTCTGTGGTTTGGGTCCTACCCATTTAGAGGCTATTCACAGTCCAGGACCCAAACCAAAGGGTGGACCCAACCAGTATCGTGTTTGACATTATATACCAAACAATTGCTTTTCGATTCTGGATCAAACTGTTTTTACAGAAATTCGAAATTCGATCCAGAAAAAAGTTATATTAATATGCGAAAGACTCCAAGGCGCATACGGCGTTTTAGGTTTTTTCGAGACACTTGACAATACCCACTTTCTGATCGGGGGTTTTGGACAAAACCGTAGACTTAACCGTATTTCTAAGTTGACCAAAATAAAATTTGAAAATTATTTTAGCATAAAAGATAACATAAACTAGTTAGGACTATTTCTTATAAGCAAAGCAACGATGTTTGAGTGGCAGCAGATCATGTGGTGGTTCTTTGATGGCTGATATGGGTACCAGAACACTCATGTACAAGGGCTAGCCTCCACTACTGCAGCAGCTGCAGCACAAACTAGGTAACAGGCCCATCACCAACTGCCTGACGCTCGTTCCACCAGATAGACGTGGTACACAGATATGTGCCTTTTAGCTATTTCCTAATTTTGCAGGCGATTGAGCAATGGGATATTTGGTTGACTGCACCTTTTTTTTTCATTTTTTATGTGTAGCCAAATTTAGATATAGTGACACCCTGCTTACCTGCCACATACGACACCTTTTTAAATTTCAGGGCAGATTGTAATCGAGCTTAAAAATCAGTTTTAATTAGTATGGTAAATAAGCAACGCTAGTCGAACCTGTGCACCATTTTGAGCCATTAAGCACTAACGCTAAACCATGCTTCAAATAAACTTCTCGTCATTCCTTAAAACACAGAATTGGCAGCAAATATTAACACGATAATTCCCGGCTGTAAAATTGGACTACCTGGGAATTTCGAGAGCTGCTGATCAAAATCGCAAAATCAGAAATGAAAACTTGTGCGCAATGTTTTCAAATAGCCCAATTTTCACAGCGATTATTAGCAAAATGTGTGGTTTTTTCTTCAGGCTGGGGAGCAGTAAACTTTTTACCTTTAAAGTTTGCGAGTCTTTTACATCAAACTGTTATTTAAATTTTTTTTGTCTGAAACGTCTGCTTATCACACCAAAAGTTTTTTGTATTTGACTTTAAAATACTAACAGGTGCCATTTTTCATGCTGATTCTGAATCTAAAGTCTGTTTACAGCCTCTAAACGGCTTCTTTGTAAAAAAAATTTATGATTTTATTAAAATTGTAAATTTTTCAAAACAGCCTTTTTGATTCTTTTAATTTTTTACCCGCGATAATTGTTTAGAATGTAAGCAAACGACACAGTAGTAGAAATTCCAGACAAAGGGCTTTCTGATGAGCATAAAAAATATGGTGAGCTAAATTAATTCACTGCTCATCCGCCTGAAGAAAAAACCATACATTTTTCGAATAGCCACTGTGAAAATTGGGCTATTTGATGACATTGCGCACAAGTTTTCACGTCTGATTTTGCGATAATCCTGCTCAGTAGCTCTGAAAACCCCCAGGTGGTCAAACGTTACAGTCTGGAATTCTCGTGTTAAGACTGATAATGTTAATAAAGAATACTATGAGTAATTTACTACGGAACTGGTTCACGATGTGCGCCACATTTTACACTTTTTCATTTTTAACATGGAAAACTATTTCTTATGCTTTATTTTTGCACTTCTGTTTACAATTTGCTTAAAATTTTTTAGTGGCATGGAGGTTATCAAAGGTCTCAATCTACGTGGTTTGCTCCGTTTACTCGATTCAAAAAGCGGCGAAGAATTGTTGCATTGGCTTCAAGCCGTTGGTCTTCTTCACTCTAAACGTAAATGTCCATCCTGTCAAGAATATATGAAGTTCTGTCTGCGTGATGTCCATGGCAATGGGAAGGATAGTTTGCTCTGGCGATGCTCAAAGAGAAAGTGCACAAAACGTACAACTGTGGGTTTTTTCAAGGGCACTTTCTTCGAGGAACATAAGTTGCGAATGAAGGAGGTATATGTTGGATGTTACATGATAGTCATGACTTTTATGTTCACATATTTAGATATTCATCTTCTCCTACTACTGTGTGCACGGAATGGGGACTCATAAGAACTTGGAGAGAGAATTTCGTAGAGAAGATGGTGATTATAAACTTTCCATTTTTATTCTTCTTTTTTATGCATTACTTAAGGAAGGCAAAAAAAAGGCAAAACAAAAGAAGGCGAAAAATCGACGGCAGACCGACCCAGAAGTATATACGCAGACTATCAAATCGGCCTGGGGAAGTTTAAACAAGCCATTCGCAGTCGAGGTGGTACCAATCCTCAGCTTTTGTGCTTTTTCTAAGCGGATACCTGTGGAAGAAGAGATTCGAAGGACCAGATGCTCTGTTTCACTTGTGGAATCATGTTCGTGATGTATTTGGGTACTTATCCTTTATCCGGACCCCACCTATTTTTGCACCTCTCAATGAACTTTACTTCCTTTTTTATTTAATTCTTTTTTCGAAAAACGTCCTTTTCACACTTTTTCACCTTTTCCATCGTTTTTAGGGCCTGAGACATACTTTCCCTTAAAAAACGCACTTTTGAGCTACCCCAAATAGTGTACTTTAGCCTTTCACTACTAGTGAATCACTAGTAGTGAAAGGTGGGTTCCGGATAAAGGATAAGTACCTGTATTTGTATGCAAAGATGGCGAAATTATTGTTCAGCAAGTGTTTGACTGTGAATGGGAGTATAATGTGTTTGAAATAAAATTATTAAGGAACATGTATTTGAAAAATGTGGCGCACATTATGAACCAGAACCTCTGCGTTTTTTAATATGTTCAAGCTCACTCTGATTGTCCTAATGCAAATCTTCCACGTCAAAGTCATCCGAAATCAGAAATCGCTCAAAAAGTGCTGATTTTTGGTTTTCAGTGCATTTTTAAACCTAAATAAATCAGCACTTCGGGTCATATACTAAGTAATCAACGCACTTGGGAACCCTGTTCTTATAAGTAAAAATTTTCCAAACGCACTTGGGAACCCTGTTCTTATAAGTAAAAATTTTCCAAATGTTAAATTACTAAACTCTGTCAAAAATTGTCAAATTCTGGCTTTTGCCGCTCAGGTGTTTAATGAGGGTTTACGCTCTTCTTCTTTTCTAAACTCATAATACATAATAACGCATCTACTGCAGCTAACCAGGAACCTGACCAGTGGAGCCGGCGGCCGTGCAGGTTTGTGTGAGACAGGTTGTATGTAATGTTCAGGAGGTCCAAGGCAAAAATCAACATACATTTTTAAATAAAGCAAACTGTAGTGTCGTAAATTAAAGTTGATTAAATGTGAACATTTATTCGTGAAAATTGTTTATCAGTTAGAATTATGTGTGGGTTGCGGTGTTGTTCAATGGATGATAAAGTGTTCAATAAGTGCATTGACTTGTTGATGAACATCCTGCTGAACCCAATGTGAAGCTCCTTCGATTATCTCCAGTCTAGCATCTCTGCACAACGGAACTGACAGTAAAGCTCCCTCAATTTCTAAGGCTATGTCTTGAGCTCCCCAGATGATCAGGGTTTTAGGCTAAACATACAAGGTGAGTTTTTAATTCCCCGATTTTGATTTGCCAATTCTTATTTTATTTTTTCTCAAAGAACCCACCCTTTTGGGTCAAAAACTTTGTCTGCCAGCCCTCCAGCACAATTTTAAACTTTTATTTTTTGTGTAGGGCTGGACTCGGGCCTGAATTCTGGGACTCGTAGGGGCCTAGAATTTTGTTTAAAAATTCATATCGGGTTCGTATAGTAGGCTAAGTAGGCGCGCCAAAAAACTTTTAAATTTTTTTGAATTTTTTGAAAATGCAGTCGAGTTTGCACGCTTCTCGAGTTCGTTCCCGTCTAGGGTCCTACACTTCTTTACCCTAATCTTTACAAATTTACCTGGATCAAATTTGCCATAAAAAAAGTTGGACCCACTCGAACACGAGGGGGTTTATCTATCTAGATACCGTATTTCTTCTAATAAAACGACAGTCTACAATAGAACGACAGTCTCTATTAGAGCGACACCCCAAAATCCGATTTTATCCAGTGCTTGATGGTTTTTAGGAAAAAAATCAATAAAAAATTCAATGCAGAATTGGATGAGGGGCAGTTCAAAGTTTGTCATTAATGTTTTCTTTGTGTCTACTATTTTACATTTGGGCAAGCATCGGTTGGCTGGATAATTGCCTGGCTGGACGTCGAACGAAATCAAGTCGAAGAAGCTGATCCAGAGCATGACGAAGAAAACGGCTACCTGAGCGACGACTCTTTGAATTTTGATGATTGCGATATTGATTGTTAATCAAATCCAGCATTGTCACGTAAACACAGCATTTCAATAAATCCATCATTTTACAACGATTGGGTTTTTAATTTTCTTAAAAAAAATAATAAGTTAATTGATGTTACTTTACCATGAATTTTTGATCTCAAATTGCTGATCTTTGTGAATTGGGTAAAGGAAACAGAGAGGACAGCCTAGTAGCATAGAAGGGAACAGCTTACTCACCCATGACCTGGCCAGCAGTCTACAAAAAGCAAAAAAAGAGCTGTTGGCTGCAGATGAATAGACCAGACACAACAAAAAATCACGGCCTAGGAAGCACTCAAGCTGGCTAAAGCAATACCTCAAGCAAGCCAAGCAACCACTTTTCCTCGGTGGGGAGTGTCGCGTCTTCGGCGCAAGTGATGTCTACAAAATTCTTCACTTTCCCAGTCTGGGGCTTGGTGGCCTATTGGTTAAGGCGATTCCCTGCGGATCCAAAGGGAGTGGGATCAAATATCCCCTCCATTCCCTTTTTCCAATTTACGAGATGGTGGACGTGGCCGCTCACGATACAGTTTTATTGTTTTGTTTGATGCTTTGATCTTTTAAAAAAAATGCCCTTAAATCAGACTTTGCGTTCTGTTTTAAGAACACAGCTATTTTTTATAAATTCCCTGAAATTTTTACCCGAATAGGTTCTCCAGAGAAATGCCTTCTTCCAGCCACCATCATGCCAGCCCTGTAGTAATTGAGAGGTGGCGTGATTGCATCTGAAACAAATTTACAAAAAAGTTCCCAATTAAACAAAAAGTGAAACTGGGTGTTCCAAAAGTGTATTTCCATGCTTCCATGTCCTCATCAGTGAAATTTTCAGGGTGGATTAGTCCTCCTTTGCTACTCCTGAATATCTGCTCCAGGAAAGCAAAGTCATTTGCCTTTATTCGTAGTTCGGCTAGTAGAGGGCACTGGAACAAGAATATGTACCTAAAAACCTGATTTGGATGAGATGGAATCAGATTGGTTAGTAGGTCACTGACCAAGACTTAAGCAACTGGGTGGACTTGGTGCGAACCACCTTCATGAATGCTTTGGGATGTGGCACATTCAAGATAATTAGGCGATCAGCTATCACATCAGGTCTATTCATGGCCACGATCCAGGCAAGAGCTGCTCCCCAATCATGCCCTATTAAGATTGCCTTACCACCTGAATTTGTAGAAAGATCTTTGTGTGGGCCAAAATCTCTTTTCCAAAACGTGAAATTTTATATATGCTCAATGACAAATTAAGTCATATGTCAACATTGAGTTTGTAGCCATTTGGCTTAAATGTCCCAACTGATGTAAAAACCAAAACAAACTACAAACTTTATTATTCCAAAACAAACTAAAAGTAAAAATTAAATACCGTATTTCCTCTAATAAGGCGGCCCCCTCGACTTTGGAGACCTGTATCTCAGCCTAGAGTGAATATTTTGCGAATCTGTTTTATGCGTTTTCTTAACTTTTGCGAGCTCTGCCGATTGCACTTTTCCGATTTTACCAAAAAATCTCGAGAACGACCTCTAAATTTTCCGATTTTTTGGGGATTCAAAAATTAAGGCGGCCGGCCGGCCGCCAATTCATGAAAAAAAACATAATTTCAATAACATTAATTAAGCTGCGGCAGGACTTTGTTCAAAAATATTAACATTTCGGCCTTCTCCTCTTTTTGCAGGTGCAAAATTCCGCTTCGAACGCTGAGATCTTTGTGTAAAGATATTCCAAAAAGCGCTCATCTAGAAATAGTCGTCAGTATATAATGTGAAATGGAGGAAGCTACAGTCAAACCTCGGTTATCCGGCACCCTCGGTTATCCGGCACCTCAAAAATACTTCATTTGGCTGAGATTGGCTTATTCTCTGTCAACTGACACTCCAGTTATCCGGCACCCTGAGGCCGCTCTTCAGGGGCGCCGCATAACTGAGGTTTGACTGTATAAATAAAAAAACAAATAATGATCAAATAAGCAAAATTTCTTCAAAAAATAGAATTCAACAAATTTTTATCATGAAATTGCCTACTTTTAGGACGAAATTTTTTTGAAAAATGACGAACTGGATTGGGCAAAAAACAAGACGGGATTTTGGGCCAAAATCAGGGCGGTCGGTACTGGATCCCGTCCTGTTTCCACTTCTAGTCTATGGTACGTGGGTGTGCACATCTCAAACCCATGCCCCCTGCGCCAGTAGCGACAGTAGCGCCAGATTTTGACGTAAAATCTCAAAATTTCTGAAGATTTAGGATCCCAAATAAAGAAAAGTTGGAAGCCCTGACTTGCGATCATTTTTCAGAAATTTGCGGTCAAAATTACATACTACAATTTTTTGTTAGCCTATAAAACCAATTGAGGAATCACAATTTTTTTCTAACTTTAACATTTAACGTCTTTTTATTGCAATAAAACTTACCTAATTTCTCTATAGCTTCAACCACATCACCTGCAAACACAAATGAGTCAAACAAATTGATTGATTTTCTAAGCAAAATACCTGCCAATGTCTCGGTATCATAGTTGGCAACTCCTGTTGGTTTGTCTGTTTCTCCATAGCCTCTTAGATCGAGGGCTACCACGCTGCAATCAGTGCATCCCAATTTTTACAGTATCCCTTTTACATAATCCTAATAAACTCACTGATAGTCTTTCTGGAAATATTTCAGTTGGAATCTGTAGGAGTACCAGAACTCAGGAAAGCCATGTAACATGACCATCAGCGGGTTTTTGGTGTTGCCCGCTTCCACATAATGCATTCGGATATTCTAAAACTAGCAGCAATATTTATGGAGATGAACTGGTTGATGACCAACCGACAACTGTAAAAAGCCATGTTGCCAGGGCCCTTTCACCAAAACACTGGGTTTTTGCCTGTTACGTATGGTGAAGAAGCCTCTACCAGAGGGGTCTTTGTATGTCCACCACTCCCAAAGCAGTTTTAGTAAAGTAACTGTGGACCAAAAGGTGGTCAATAGCAAAATACAGATGGTGCGGAATATGTTTTGCAGCACGGTTGGCATGATCGTTAAAAATCCTTTTTAGTTTTTTTTTACGAAATGAATCGGCGGGTAAACCCAATGATGGAAAATATTAAATTTTTAAGACGATGGACTTAAAGGACGATGGACTCGCTCCCGATTGTGACGGTTCTATTTTGATAAATTCAAAAAATATATAGTTCTAGTAGATTTCAGCAAAGCGTTTGGATTACATGGCAACAGTTTGCAAATATTTCAAAACTTTGGGAAAAATCTACTCTATACATAGTAATTATAATAACGCAATAAAAATTCTGATCCAAAACACTAAGAATTGAATAAAGTCTCACTGAACCTCAAATGTGCAAAAAAGTGACAAAAAAATTACTCGAAAGTGTATTTTACAGGTTTTCTCAATGAGTTCCTGTCAGACTCTTGATAACAGAGTACACCAAAAGGTTAGAAATGGTGAGGTAAACAAAAAATACAAGCAAGAAATACTTTTGTTGGCACGCAAACCAAGATTGTGCAGCGAAAATACATTTATTAACATTCCAGCAGCCTCTGTTCCTTGATATTTTGATAAAATACATTTGAAAAAACACAAAAAACATTTGTTTCTTTGCGAGACAAAGCTATATATTATTATATTCATAAAGCTCGTTTTTTATACTTGACACTTGACTTCTCGAGTGTAATAATTGCTGCTTTCGATATAGAATTGATGCCCAGTATTTCTGTTAAAAAGTTTTGAACAATTTGATGGAATTGAAATCAGCCAATTTTAAAAGTTTGGAAAATTTTGATGTAAAAGTATTGCAAACTGAAAATACTGACAATGGATTAGTGCTGTGCATATGTTTGTTGTATCAAGGGCATTGATAATAACTTAGGAATTCAAAGAGCAGTTTTGTAAGCATATCAATCATGCTCAACACAAATATGGTGGCGAATATCCTATCACGGATGGAGAGTACATAAAGATTTAATGTATTTAAACTGTATTTTAAGAACCATGCAACTTGATATGCACAACAATTCGCAAAATTAGAATTAGCGCGGGACCAATACAATTTGGTCAATAATGTTTTCAAATTATTTTTTGGTGCGTAGACGTTTACCTGTTGGCGGGACAAATGTCCCGAAAACAGGTAAACGTCACACTAAACTTAAGCTTTGAAATTTTCAAATTCATTATTAGAGTCCTAAAGAGCTGTATTAGAGGGAGAGCGTATATCAAAGGGATCAAAAGAAATGCTGTAGGTTGTTCTTGCTCCCATGGATAATTCTGGCATAGAGGCGCTGCGACTTTTCCACCACCATTATGGGTTGCTTAAGTCAATAGTCTACTAAGAGTAGATGACTACAGTAGCGGAAAAAAGTGATGACTCAAGCGCTATTTTCATGAAAATCATCGTTTATTTTGATTAAAAAATATACATTGCGAAAAAGCGTAAATGGCATATGGAGCTACATTCTCTTGGCTACATTTTGACTACAAAACTGCTTATATATGCACTTTTCCCCAACTGTCAAATTACATCTGTTTGAAACACCTTCATTTCTTAGGCGGAAAAAAGTGACGACTCAAAACACTGTTTGTTGGATTTTAGTGTATTTTTGCTGTGTTTGATTTATTTTGTCATCTTTTGCTTACAAAACTGCTGTTTAGACTAAATGGCTCGCAAAGAACTGGTGCCCGATGTGAAAGAAGCTATCGTTCGTGCTAAGGAAGGCGGTTCAACTGATCGTGCTGTTGCTGCTCTGTTCAAAGTTGGCCAGAAGACGGTTTCGAGGTCTACAAGCGCTTCCGTGAGTCAAATCTGTTCCAACCTTCCGAGAAGTGGCCGTCCTCGCAAGTCGACTGAAAAGAAATGATCGGGTGGCTTGCCAAATTGTCAAAGAAAGGATCCAAAGAAGACAGCTTCTGATGTGACCAAATATGCGAATGATCGTTCAAGTGCGGAATCACCACACGAACAACCAGGAATATTCTCAAGTAAGTGTTTATTTTTGTGCCGCCCAACGTTTTCTGATGATTGGTTATAGACGTGCCAATTTGCCAGCTGCCAACCCTTCGAAAAAGCTG